>JANRGW010024247.1:0-38542 GCA_024733675.1 Psilopsiagon aymara
TTCCAGTGCCTCACCACCCTTACAGTAAAGAATTTCTTCGTCATATCCAATCTAAACTTCCCCTGTTTAAGTTTGAACCCGAGTGTTGGAAGCAGCTAAATACAGCCGGGGGTGGCACTGATTCAGTTGGGGTGTTTGTAGTTCGCAGTCTTGTTAAGGCAATCTCTGGAAGTGGAATGGAGGAGCATGGTGATGGCTCATGGGTGTGCCTCCTCTACAAGCAGGAACAGATCTTCCCTTCTCACAGAGCAAGGGAGGCTTTATATGCTGGGGAAGGGGATGCCGGCTGTGACACCCAGGGTGTGGCAAGGAACACAGGGAGGTGACCTACTGCCCCGCCATCACCTAAGGGACAAGGAGGTCTTTTAGCAAGCCCTGTGGCCTTGAGGCTTAGTGTGACATGGCCAGGGATTTAATCTCAGAGGAAATGGGGAAGCACATGGGTTAGTCATCTGGGAACTTATCAGGGGAGGTGGTAAAGTGAGTGTGAGAAAATAGAAAAATAAGGGTGAATAGGAGGGCTTGGTTTGCCCTGCTCCCAGATGCAGGCAAGCAGGTTCTCTTCACTGAGGTGGGATAGAATGGCTGGTTTATCTCTCCTTTTCAGTCTCCAATCTCTGCCACTGCAGTGATGTAAGATGGGTGCTGGAGCTGCTGAAAGGAAGAGAATCTATTTGATAGGATACAATATAGCAGGAACTGACATGCATTTTAATCTCTGTAAAAAGCAGCATCACTTTTAGGGATAGCACTGATAAATCCTATGTACTTTTGCTTCCAGGAAGACCTTTAAAAATCATCTGCCTCTGGGGTTGCTCACAGAGTTAATACAAGACAGTGGAGACAGTGGTGAGGATCTGGCCCCTGGTAACAACAGACCTGATCGCCCTTTTGTTCAGAGGAGGAGAGACAGGATCTCCTGGTCCTGCCAGGACTGGAGGTGGGCTCCGCTGCTCACAAATGTGTCTGTGTGGGCTCAGCATTCAAAAATGAAAGCTGAGGTGATAAATGGGACAGAAACCACCAGTTACCTTAGTTCTTAATAATTAACTGGAAGTCCTTTGATGAACTTAGTACCTGAGTGTGGAATTTGGAATCTGACCTTTACTACATCTAGATAAACAGTGTGGCCAGCCCGGTGTCTCTCTTGGAAAGCACCCCTCCACTCTCAGCAGCTCACTTCTTGGAGGCTCTCACACTTCATGCTGCAGTCAGGAGCTCCAGGAAGTCCAGCATGATTCTTCTTACTGTGCTGTTCCTTTGCATCATTTCCACCTACTCAGCCTCTGTTAAAGGTAGGTCTGTACCAGGATTGGTTCAGCTTTTGGCTCAGTGAAGGCATAACCAGTGTGTGTATGAGGATCTGTTTTGCATCAAAAATTATCATCTTTACTTATCCATCCTTGAGTAATACAAAACTCATTTAGTAATTACAAAGGTTTAGGCACTTGTGGCATTCACATCAGCAGAGGGGATGGAGGAATCTGTTTTCAGGTGCACAGGACCAGCACAGTGAGCCAGATAACTGGGGATCTTGACCTTGCTTGATCAGGTCATGCTGTGGGGGCACTGACTTGAAAAAGACTATTCACACACTCCAAAGTTAAACGCATAGAAAGGCTTTGGTGGAGGAGAGCCAGGAAGTGCTCAGGGCTCTCCAGGTTTCAGCTTCTGAGCAGTTGACTCAGCTACCACTAAAGTCAGTAACAAGCATCCCATTAATTTCATGGGAAGCTTGCTCTGCAATAAGTCATGAAAACCTGGATGTCTGCACAAGCTCTGGGAGGACAGCTTTACTCAGGTGTCCTGACAAAGGTTGAGGGTATGAAATTTGGAGACTGCCCACTTCAGCAGTGGCAGCATATGAAGCAAGGAAATGTGTCTTTAGTAGTGGCCCTTTGTGTACAACCTGACATTAAATTTAGAGGAGCAGGGAGGGGACATGACATCCTAAGTTAAACTATTAAAAAGGCTGTAGAGGTGCTCTCATGGGTGCCTCCGTCTGCTCCCTGCAGGGCATCCAGGACACTGTGTCAGTGTAAGCACACAGCAGCAACTTTCCTCCCTACCTCCATACCCGCTTATGACAGGAGTTATAAAGCAGAGAAACTTGCAGGTAGTTCTTCAAGCTATGAGTGTAATGCCAAGTAATGATTATGGCTGTATACCTTTGTGCCATATTTCTAGTATCTGCTTGTCCCAGCTTCTCCTTAACATCAGTTAAGCAAAGCTCCTTCTTGATATGAAGTAATATTTCCTTGTCACTTCACATTGCCAGGATACCCAGAAAGGATTTTCTCATTAATTAGTCCTCCCTTCAGCTCTGCCAGGTCTTCTCTCACTCTTGTGCAGAGAGATTGAGAGCTAATTTACTGGCTCAAGGCCCTAGAGCCTCAGTGGCAGAGCTGGGATAAGGATGAGTGTTTTACCTTTCCACCAGGCCATGCTGCCTTTTGGAAATATGAAGCAATGTTCTTTTCAAGTCAGCTAGATAAGCTCACATGAAATTTTCTTGCTGCAGTTCCACTTGAAAAGTATTTTCAAAGAAGCGGATGGGGTTTGCTTTTAAAGCTATCCGGTATCAGAAACAGTGGCAAATATAATTTATGAAGGCAGAGCTAGCAAGTAGTTAGAGGCACACATGCTGTGCATGCCACATGTATTAATAAAAGGCACAGGGCTTGACAGCTGTCTCTACTCATGCAGTGTAACCTTCTGTATTATACAGTATCATGATTTAATTATAGACTTGGCATGTTACCCTTAATGACAGACACTTAACATTACTAGTCAAACTATGTGTTATGCACTCCACCTTGAAAGCAGGCACTTCTGACCCCAAGAGAGCATGGCCGATTGCAGTCTTATGTCCATCTCTCCTTCCTTCTCAGTCAGTGGGGGACATTTGCTATCAGCTGAAATGGTAATTGCTGTACAGACAGCATGGATTCCAGTGCTGTGCTGAATACAAAGGAAAGAGCTTCTAAAGGCAGGGTTTCTTTTTTTAAGAAAAGTTTGTATCAAAGGTGTACAAATATAACTTTTTAAATAGTACAGATATTTTCTTCATGAAAGATGGTATGAAAATTTAGTTATGCTGTTTTGAATACTGGCTCTGGGAAGTGACACTGTGTCTCTGTTCCTCTGCCACCAATATCCCGCTTGCCTCTCAAACTGACCATGTTATCCAATTGTCTCTCTTGGCTTCCCCATTTGCACTGGGGTAAGTGCTAACTCCTTGGGAACTGCTTTATCCCTGCTGCTTCTCTTATCATGATCCACTGCTGGCTCATCCTTTTCCATCAGTGAGACCAGTCTTGCAACCAAAGGCATCTTCCGTCCTGGCTCCTTTAGTGTTTTCCACAAATGAAATGGTGAAAGCTCTCAGAAATTAATCTTCTTCTAGCTCCCAGAAATACTTTGTGATTATTTATCTCTTCCATGACATTTGCAAGAAGCTGCTGTGTCATTTGCTCATGTATTTAATGCAGGAGGGAGAAGCTCTTTTCTACATGAGAACCAGCAAATGCTGAAAGGGAGGAAGAGGGAAGGAACCCTTGACAATGGAAGAAAGGATCTATGGGTTGAGATGTGGGAAAAGGAAGTGGGTGGGTGAAAGGTGCTTTTAACTGAAAAGAGAAAGGAAGCAAAACCACGAACATCCACCTTAACTACTAAGACACATGTCTCTCAGCATCCAGATAATTTTTCTTGGATATGCTTTCCTCCCACCTCTTATCTTTAGATGGGACTGTGTTACCCTCTGTGTTTAGAAAGCACCTAGTGGGTGGCATTCATAAAATCTCAGCTGATATTAAATCATTAGCACTGCCATTTCTGCTGCAAATAAAGGACATTTTGAACCAGGAGGCAACCAGCTCCAAGGAACAGCAAGGAACCGCGGATGTCCCTGAGAGGCGTAGCCACCTCTGGGCAAGCACTGAGCACACTCTGCTCTCAGGGGCAATGTAGCTTCAAAACTGATAGGAGCAAGGGGAACCATGGAAGGGGTTAGGAAATTCACAGTAAACTGAAGGAAGGGTTTTATACCTCTTGGTCACTCTGTTTTGAAGCAGATGCGTGAGCCCTGTCGTGCTAACTTTAATGCTTCAGCCTCCCTGCAAAAAAAAAAAAAAAAGAGCTGTACCTCATGCATCAGGCTGCTTGCCCTGGATTACCAAATTTGCTGTGCCACATCTCCAGCAGGCGTAAAGCATAAGTCAGTTATTTTGGTGTAGCTTTGCCAATTTACGCAATTTACAGGCCAAACAAGGTGGGGTGACCATTTTCATCTGGGAAAGGTTCT
This sequence comes from Psilopsiagon aymara, assembly GCA_024733675.1. Lineage (NCBI taxonomy): Eukaryota > Metazoa > Chordata > Aves > Psittaciformes > Psittacidae > Psilopsiagon > Psilopsiagon aymara. Next base: position 4,307 of record JANRGW010024247.1, read on the forward strand.
ATAAAGCTGACCTTCATCTACTGCTATGAACAGGGGAAGGAAGCAAACGAAACCTTAAGAAAGGGGGTTTTGGACCCTTGGAGGACTGCAGAATTTATCCATCCAGCCATAATGGAACTATACTATGCACTATACCTACCTAATTGGGATTTAAAATCTGAGAGTGAAATAAGGCTTTGATTTTCTTTTTTACCAATACAATGATTTGTAGTTTATTTAGCAGAGTCAAATAAAACACTAAGGGACATGGCATAAATGAAGACAGGCTTCTGATTCTCTGCAAGGGTCTTTGAACACACTGATTACATTATGGAATGCTTCAGAATTTGTCTTGAGATGTTTTGATAGATTTTATTTTTTCCCTGCACTTGTCGTAAGAATGAGATGCATCTCCCTGAGGACAGCACTTTGCTTTTCTTAGATTAACTCTGTTATCATTTCTCCTCTGTACTTTCTGAACTCCATGAAGAAATTCCCAACGGATTCAGTGGTTCAGCATTTGGGTCTGAGAGGCTAGTGCCGTGCTACTTACAGACAGCGCCTAAGGTCACTGTATGTGTGTTTGCTTTGTGGACGTAAGAGCACTTTGTGTTCAGCCAACCTCTCCTCTATTCCCTTCCCTCTACTGACTTCACCAGTTTTTCATGTCTGGAAGAGACCTTTGTAGCCATCCACACCAGCAGAGGGAAGCCCTCAAAAGGAGTGAAAAGGGTTGTTATGTATACCCTTCATGACAAAATGTTTGAAGGGCATTCAAGAAGAAATTGGTTTTCCTTAGACACAGATTTTAGAGGAATGGTCTTAATTCCTGTGCCTGAGGCTGTGTAGAGTTGCGACACTGGTGCCACACATTCCCCACAAGTCTCTGCATGAGCCAAAAGAAAGGGAAGATAGGAAATAGTGTGGTAATAAGCAGTTTGATAAGGGAAGGATATAAGTCATTTGTATACTGCAGATTTCATTTACAGTAATGAGAGTGCAGCTGAATCCCTAGGGAGCAGTTTGTCTGAGTTGTTAACGCAGACGGAAATGGCACCTTAAATTGTGTATGCAAATTGCATTTATGCTAAAATTTGGCCTTTATATCCCTAAAATACACCAGTTAACAGCAGAGGCGCAGCTAAAGGGACAATTATTTAAAGAACAAGAGCTTAATGACTTAACCTAAAAATATTTTCCCAATGTCTTCATTACATTCCTATCACCCCCAAGTAAGGCTCAATGGAAGGATTCCCAATAAATGTGAAATAGATGCATAGAGCAATTTCTGTTGGCTCCAACAGATTACATTAGTGCATTTCGAATTGCTAAACACACAAATTGCATGATTAGTTACAGTATTTGGAGTTGCAGATAATTTTGGATCGATTTCTAACCTGTCTGAAGTAAAGAATTTTACTTTCTTTTATTTATTTAAGTGTAGAGGTAGAACAAAGGATTTTCTGTACACTCTTATCTCAAATGTATGGGATTAGTGTCAACTTAATCATGAAAATCCCCGAGCTGCTCCAGTGGGAGAAGCCTCTGTAATTAAGGGTAGGGGGTTCAGTCCCATAAACCTTTTGTTGGCAACTAATTTTTTTATTTTTCTAAAGCTGTTTCTTAGAAAAAATAACAGATTATGTGAGTCAGTCAATTCTAAACCACTCTTTTTGCTTCCCAAACAGGGCACACTACTGGACCAAGCTTAAATAATGACAAAGTATATAAATTTGCTTACTCAACTGAAGTGTATGTTGATCGTGTGAAAGCATCACTGCAGAAAAGTGCAGGATACCGTCTTTCTTCTGGTGTGGATGTCAATCTGCTATGGAGAAACCCTGACAATGATGATGACCAGTTGGTCAGAGTTACGGTAATGAATGCCATCAGACAACCTAAAACGTGTCCATTTATCTGACTGCAAATCTTGTCTTGAAGAACTCATTTTCAGAAGATGAGCTAAACGTCTTACTCTTCTTATCACTTATAACCAGTTTCTTTGATAAGCAGATTCATACAGAATAAGACTCACGAGAAAACATCTAACATCGTAAGCCAGAACTTCATAATATCTCCTGTATTTTGAAGTGGCTTCATAAAGTTTCTACAGTTTCAAACAACTGGTGTACAAGCACCTACTGCGGGACAATAGGTTATCTGAAATCCTCAGTTCTAGCTGAAAATCATGACATTTACTAAATACAAACTGGTTTGGTACTCAGGCTATGGTGAATTTTTCTGACACTAATTTCCCCAGTGGTGAGTGCTGTTTTCTTTTGAAAACATAGACATAGTAATCATGCAAGATTAATGATCAGAACCAGAAATGAAAAATAAAAAAGATGTATTAGGTGATTTAGCTTACCCCAGGACAGTGCTAGACTGCTCTCTACACAAATTTTCTCTGCTTTTACTTTGCTAGATAAAAGATGTTCACGTTGAAAATGTGAATGAACGTCCAGCTGCTAAAAACATCTTCAAAGGAAAAAACACAGAGAAGATCATCGGGAAAGAATATCTGCAAGCTTTACAGAGGCCTATGGTTCTTGAGCTAGTCCGTGGAAAAGTAAGACCCTGTCTTTTAAAATTCAGTCCCTAAGGGAATCTGAGACAAATCCTTTCTTACAGGCTTGGAAGATTCATTATCCTTTCAGTGTTCTTAATATGCCATAGTGTCTTATTGTTCTATGTAGAATGTTTAGGGTTGGAAGAGACCTTAAAGCTCATCTAGTTCAAATCTGCCAGGGGCAGGGACACCTCCAACTAGACCAGGTTGCTCAAAGCCCTGTCCAGCCTGGCCTTGAACACTTCCAAGGATGAGGCATTCACAAACTTCTCTGGGCAATCTGTTCCAGTGTCTCACCACTCTCTTAGCAAATGAAATACAATAGTTTAGAATAGACTGTAATTCACCTCTACAAGGGGCCCTTCCAGCCCAAGCCTCTTGTGCATTGAGAACACCATACATTATGGAATAAACAGCCACAAATATGTGGGCACATGTGTAGATATATGCACAGTCGCTACGTAAGGTATGTTCTGTTGACTCCAGTGAGGCCAGGATTTTATCCAAGGTATGAAGCAGAAAAGGAGATACAGTTTTTGATGAGGGAAGTTACACTGAGTCTGTGAGGGACAGTGTTAATCACTTTAAACCCTTATCAAATATTTTAGCATGATAGCTTTTCCCACCTCTCTGTCTTGATTATTTACTTCAGTGTCACCTGCAGTTTCAACAGTCCTGAGTTAATGAGCTTGATGCTAAAAGAATGATGGCTTTTCATGTTGTTCCTCTCCTGGGAGGCTGTTTTGCAATTCAGAAGAGAAGGGACAGTAAGGAGGTGTGTCTCAGTGGATGCCTGTGATTTGCAGCCTGCCCTGAGAAAGCACCAAAGCAGTGTCCCACTGCTGGATTCCCCACATTCAGTTGCAGCTCACGGAGTCCCAGTTTCACTCAGAAGTAAATACATCTCCCTCTCTTTTTCTCTGTGGAGCTGCTGACTTGTCCCCTTGCACTTAGCCTACTGCTCTGGCCAGGTAGCGGCAAGGCTTGAGCCATGACTCCCGCTGCCTCCTCTCTATGCTCCTTCCCCCTCTCATTGTTTGTTGCATTGGGTCAACAGTCCTGCTTTTCCCTCTGCAGCCCAAGCAATTCTCAGCAGGTGGGACATGGGTAGAGGAGCAGTGAGAAAAGGAGGAAGGTTGAAGGTCACACTCCCTCTTCTCTTCTGCAGAGCAGAGTGAGGGCTGTGACATCCTATCCCACAGGGTCTTTACCTCCTCCTGTAAATAGGCACTGAGACATACCCTGGCCGCCAGCTTAGTCTACTGAATTGCAGCTGCTATCAGGCCTGCTCAGTAACGTTCAGACTCAACCTTGTCATCAGTTTTACACAACATAAAAAGAAACAGGACAGCACTGGCTCCCAACTGTACTCATCCCAAAAGAGAACAGAGATATCAGAACACCACAGTCAAAATACCTCTGCTCCTAATACACTAAGCAATTCAGACTAAGCTAAGATTGAGATGCAGTATTAAAAACTTGGGCTTTTTCTCTGGTAACAGGATCTGTACACTCCTTTTATGATTTCTCTGTGGTATGATACTTTCATCCCTGGCACTGTGATTTCACTTTCCAGGATTGCCCTGAGATAACATGCTGATTGTACTTACAGTTCTTGAAAAAAAAGAGCACTTTTAAAGCACCTTGAATGCAAAATGGAGGTGCAAAGTCTTCCTACCAGAGGAAAGGCTCAAGCACAACAGGTGACATATGGAAGTGCAAAGGTTGTGATGTGTTTGACACGTCATTTAAGTCATTATAACTGTAATTTACCTATGATTCATTCTGGATTTTTGTAATCTGTGATTAAAGTGCAGTAGATATTATGTCCCTGTGAGAAGGGATTTATCTGAGGAGTATGTAGAAAAATGAGTCACTTGTGTGATTATGTGAAATTTCCCATTTCCCTTCTTAATTATCTCTAATTAACAGGAGGAAAAGTGCTCACTGAACTGAAACTGTACTTAGGTAGAGCTGAAGCCCCAAATATGTTTGTACTGTTATTGTCAGGCTTTGCAGCCTCTGGAGTTTGTTTAAATAAGGGTAACAGGTCCAAATTCAGCTTCCCAATCAGAAAACAAAAAGTAAAGGATCTAGAAAGGATCCTCACTATTACTTTCTCATTTAACCAAATTTGTAATATACTTGGGGTTTATTCCTACAGGTCAAAAACTTCTACTCATATGAAAATGAACCTGCTTTTACTCAAAACATTAAGAGAGGTCTGGCAAGCCTTTTCCAGCTGCAGCTGCACTCTGGTCCAGCCCGTGAGGTATGGTGAGAAATCTGGCAAGATAGCCATCATCAGAGAGAAAGGCAGAGCCCAATCTGATCTGAAAGACAGACCTGTGGCTCCTGTTAACTTCAGAAGGCATGTGACACAAATCAGCCCTTTGATTGCATTTGAGGTTGGGGATGTAAAGACAGTCTTCTGAATATTTGGTGACACAAGTCAAGTTGCTGCAATTAACATAAAGAATCGGTGAAAATCCATTTTAAATTCTTTTATCAATTTAGCAGAATCTCATAATAAACCAACTTAAACTTGGTCACTATTAAAGAAATTATACTGATGTTTAAAGTCAGTTGATTTCCTAAGCTTACTTCAGTGGATTAGACCATTTTAAATCAGAGTATCCACACAAAGTTAAACAATGGTTTGGGCACATCCATTTAACCTGACTTCCACTGTTAAGTTTCTACATCTGTCCAGATGAGCAAACCCGGAAATTAACCCAAATTCATGAGTATAATGCCAGCTGCCAGATGTTTCCTAAATTCTTTGTTTAAGTGAACATTGTTACTTTCCTTTATAGCCATCTAATGAAAAATGCCCTGCCTATCCAAAGCAAGTGGTTAGAAACACTGATACCTTCAAAACTGATAAACTCTAACACTGCAGCATCTCTGGTACAGGATTCCAACAGTGGAGGAGATGGTTCATCTTTAGAAGGTCCAAAAGATAAATTCAAGAAATTGTTGTAATCTGACTTCTTCTTCTCCAAGGTGGACATATCTGGGAAGTGCAATACTACTTACCATGTGCGGCAAGATCAAGTGACTAAAGTAAAAGACCTTGTCTCCTGTGAAATAGAAAAACAAGGATTTACCAGCCACAACCGGGTATGATTTCTTTAACAAAATAAAATCTGTTCTACCTATTTAAAATATATTTTAATAGCTATTACTCATTTTCTCAAAAGTTCTAGTTCGAATTCTACATGTGCATTTTGTAGTATTACTAGAACAAATTTCATAGGTAGTACCAATGGGAAGAACAGGAAATGGGTTCTCCCTGAATGGGTGCTCCTCTCCTGAGTTGATTAAAGTGTTTTTGTGTGAAACACCTTGGCTCAGCTGACATTAGGTACAGCACACAATTTCACATAATTTCTTTGCTGTCATCTATAATGTATTTTAGTTTCTATGCAGATTTATGGCACTTTTGTCCTGACTGTACTCAAGTTTTGATTGATATGAGGCTTCATTTCCTTTGGGGGAAAACACTAGGTACAGTCACAGTCATAGTGAAAAGAGTAACATTTTTCCCAGCTGCTAAGTCAAAGTATTTTAGTCTACACAATAAATGCCAGGCAAGATGCTGACTCCTGAATGGAGCCAACTCAGGTTTGTCTGGAAGGTCAAAAGCTTCCCTAATGCACAGGTGTAACAAAGATGTGCCATAGAGGTAACTGAAGCTCTACTATAGCCTTAATGGTCCTCCACTACTAGTAAATGTCTTTCTAACCCGTTACTACTGAGTGCCAGCTGCATACGTGCTGAAGGCACTGAGGTTCTCTGCATCAGAAGCTGACCTTCCTCAGCTCAGAGAAGTACGAAGGTAGCATGTGCTCTGTTAATAAACTGCCTTAATGCTATGACTGAATTCCTGATTTTCACACTTGCCACAAAGACTTCACCTTGTTTACAAGCAGATCAAGCAAGGTGGCTGGCTTTCCTTCCTCAGTGTGAGCATGACAATCTTATTTACAAGACAGTTCCCTGGAAAAGCTTTTTATCTCATTTAAGATATTCTTAGTTGCAGCCTGCTCCATAACTTCCTCTCCTCCTCCCTTCCCAACACCTCCTGCCAGCACATACTGGATTTGAAACACATGGTGCAGAAGTGAGGGGCTTCTTGTTGTAGAAGGAATTCTTGACAACCTGGTATATAGGCTTAGCTTGAGATGTTGTCAACCTACATGCACCTTCCTCGTTTGGCTCTATTGAATTTCAAGTTTTGCCTGATTTGGAACTGAATTGTGAGTTGTTTTCCTATTCTGTTGTTTATTGATCAGCCCTTTTCCTGGTTTATTTTCTCATTATTTTCAGATTTTAGATGTCAGTACAAAAGCTGCATCTGCCACAGTTTATGTGCTGGAAGACAGTTTCTTTAAATCCATTAAAGCAGAAGAAAATTATGCTTTGGTTCTGAATTCTCGACGAAAACCAGGTGCCAAAATAGTGTCGAAGTAAGTTGGGCAATTTGACGGTCACTGACAGTAGCAGGCTGTTGTGGTTCTAGTCAGGTTATATATGCAGGTCTTATAGCATCAATATGTAAAACTGTAAACTCTCCAGGTAAAGATTTAGGCCTCTTTTGTATCCATATGATACCAGGTCCAACTTTGATTGAGGGCTATACCATACTACAAATAAGAAATAATGGCATTCATAAGAAATTCAATGAAAACAGCTGGAATTGGCCAAAATGTTTTAGGCAAGATATTACTTCTGCATGTGTTCTGTTTCTACGTCCTCTAATTTATTAAGAAATACTTCCAGTGGACCTCTATTTCTAGTATGTGAAAGTTCAGAAGTATAGAAAACAAAGTCTGCTGCATAAAAAGGAAACAACAGTGAAATCTAGATTTGTGTTATGCTCTACACTTCAACACTCTGGAAGTTTGGAGATACTCATGCAAGATAAATGATTCAGGTATCTTCTTAGTATTACGATATTAAAAAATGTACATTCAGACTCCCACTTTCCAGATCTTATGAACAAATACATGAAACATTTCAGAATATATATGGGTGTTTATCAGGTGCTATAAATCCATACTTATAAAGTCTGTTATTTAGGTATTTTATGCCATGTACCTCTAGCAGTAATTCTGGTATCAGACACTTCTGCTACCTTAAAAAAGCCATAGACTTGCTGTGTTCTAACCATTTTAAGATGAAACTTCATTAAATCTGTGTTGTATATTTTTGGCCTATGGAGGGGTTTTTTGTTTCCTCGTGCCATGATTTCTACATTTCTGCTCTAACAGTTAAGTTCTAATGGTGTCTTCACTGTATGGATATACAGGCAGAAACTGGAACTGAAGTCAGTAGAAGCTGGGCCTGGACTGATTGCTGGGAAGCAAGTGGCGGGTGTTCTCAAGACCTTGGACTCCAGTTATGTTGCTATGTCACTGGTAGCAGAGCCAGTCAAATCCAAATGCAAAAAGTGTCCTTCAGTAAGTAAACAAGCTTTTCGGACGTCAGATTGGTTGGCTGAGCAGAACAAGTGTGAAAGAAGTTTCTGTTCAAACAGCCCACTAGCAGAGGTCTAACATAGCAATATAAAATACACCCAGGAGTGGGGAGCACAACAGTGATGCAGTAGTGCTCCCACACACAAGGGTGTTTTCAGATCTAACTCCAAAAGTACCAACCTTTTTGCTCTCTTTCAAAGATTAAGCAGTATTTCTCAAGACCACTGGAAAATACACCACCCTTTTGGTTTATCTCATCTTTGCCAACTTTGAGCTAGGAGGAGCTACTTTAATGTAGAGGGAAATTGCGTATAACATAGTTGGCCAGTGTTTAGAAACAATTCTGTCATGGAGGAGCTGAACTGCTCCTAGAAATTAAAGATAGTTAGCCATTCCTTAGGCAGGCTAATTATTTATTGGTAATATATCTAGCCTCTTCTTACTGCCCAGCCCTGGAGGAAGTCTTTTATTTAAAGGACTTTATAGGCATTTTACAAATATAAAATAGGGCTTTAGTACTCTTGGTGAGTCCAATACTCTTCTTATTTTTCCCCTGCAGAAAAACCAAACAACCAACAAGTTGGGTTTTATATTTAAGACATCTAAAGACTAGCAAGAGCTTTTTACTGTAAATGCATTATCTTTTGTTTTACTGATGCTATTCATCATAAACTACTATAAATTGCTACAGTGATTGTTAGAAAACAGTTTTAATGATATTGTGGAAAGAATTTAGCAGTGGATGGGAACAGCGATTTAAAGATTATTATTCTCTACCAGTTTTTGATAAGCAAGATAAGGCTTCTGTTCAGCACACATAATTTTAATCCTCTGGAGATACCCCTTATGAGCACAAATACCTTGCCATATTAGAACTTGTGCTAGTTATTTGGAAGTAGCATTGCACCCTAATAATTTATGTTGTCTAATGCGTGTTGAGTTGCAGAGAAGTCAAAAAACATGTGTTGGGGGAAATGGAATAGAAATGATGCTGCATGCGTGCTGGAACAGTTCTGAGCAGGGAACATCAAGAGATCTTAAGAGAGCAGGGACAGGTGCTTTTCCCCTGACTCTGCCCATTGGGGTTTGTGCTGACCAATTTGTCACTTGGAACCAAGTTTGTCATAATAGTTATAATTTCCAGACCAAGATAACAAACATAGGGTATAATTCCAGAGCACTGCCTGAGGACTGAGCTGTACCATTATAAACCTAATGGCACGATGAGAATGAAGTCCTGCTTTCTCACTGTATTTTACGGTAGCTGCTATGAAAAGATGGCATCTATAAACAGAACGCTGTATCCAAAGCAGCAACATAACATTTGGTACTTATATATCATAGTATACATTAATGCCATGCTGACATGGTATGCTCCAGAGTTTTATGTTTTCAAAACCCTTTTTAAATCATAACAGGTCTTATCTCTATGAATTTGGTAAAATAATCATTACTGTTCCCACGTCATAGATGGCAGCATTAGCTTATGTGGTGTTGTGGCCAACATTTACATTTAAATTTAGGCCTAGATTTCTGTGTTTAGATATCATAAAGTGTGCTCTTTTCAGATGAGCTCACGGTTCTTACATTTTTTTACGCTCCTGGCTCCTACAAGAATGGATGCTTGCCCCAAAATAAGGTGGGTTTGTTCTGTCTTGTGCAGCCAGCCTTTGTAGGTTTGTAAAGCAGCTGTCAGATACCGACATTCAAAACCAACTCCTGCTTAGTTTAGGATCTCTTGGTTTGTCTTGAATTTTCCTAGAGTGTCCACGGAACCTCTGGTCTGACCCTTCTGTTTCTGACAGAAATTTTTGTCTGAGCTCGGCTGAGTTCCCATGTGGAAGTGCATACATCTGTCCTTGAATCCTTGGGGTATTCAATCAACACTGCCTGACATCCACATCAGCAGAATGAGGCCCCTTGCAAAAGTCAGTTGTGAATGCTGTGTTTTAAAGTCATGGTCACTGCAGGAGATGGTTGCTGCTCCTTATGGCAGTTGAATGGCCACAGCACCCCTTCCGAAGAGGAAGACTTGACCTTTACTCCCTTTTGCTTGAGATGGCTTCAACTCGTATCTCCCACCTTGGTGTCTCTAGGGTACAGGCTAAGCTGACTAAGAGCAGCTCAAAGAGGTGGGCTCTGCACAGAATAAATACAGGATCAATGAGGTTACAGATTTTTTGTGGGGCTATGGTGCAACTTCAACAAGAGGAATAGAAAGTGCCCCCCCATATGTTTATCCAATTTCAGCTTATAATAGCTACACTGACCTTGGTGCTAAGTACTAATCACCAGTTGAGGTTAGCAGACCCATCTGTGCCTCAGAACATGAGCTCCTCCCAGCTGGTCATTAATCCTCAGGAAATATACTATGTCTCAATCATTGTTGCCTAATTATTGTTTGTTATAGTTGATGGAAGTTGCACTCTGTCCTGTTGAATGATACTTCTATTTGTGGGCAGGTTCAAGTGCCATTGCCTAATACAAAACCCTTGAAGAGAGGAAGTATTTTAGTAAAGGTCAAATGGGTGTTAGTGTTATTTCCCACTTGGGAAAACTGCAGTAGAAACTGCTGCAAAGAACAGCTGAGTTTTCACCAAGGAATGTTCTCGATAATTTGAGATAACAGAGGCAAAGGCAAGTGAGAGAGGAAAGGTCAAAGTACCTACACTGGTTTCTTATGGAAGTGTATCTGGTGCTTTGGTACCATGTAGGATATAGGTGCTTTGGTACCATGTTGGCTCATTCAGGTCAAAAATATGGTGTGTGGAGTAATTACAGCAGCATCGTATGACGAGCCCAATACCTGTTCTAATGCCATCTTACCTATCATTTTGTATAATAACCACAAATGTTTGCCCATCTTATGCAGGTTTATGAAAGAAAAATGGGAAATACTTATGGGGCATTTACTCCTGTTCCATAATAACCACTTAAAAATTACCATCTTCTAAGAAAATATGATTTCTTTGTGAATTGGGAATTGTGCATCTCCCAATCTAAAAAACATTCCGTAGGAGAAAATGGGAATGGTAGGCAAACACTGTGTTCACCAGAAAGCACAGTAAATTTTCAAGAGACGATAATTCACCTTATTGCAGTTGCAGTATAAATAATCAGGTTTTGTTCCAAAGTAGGTTGCATTTAAGGCAATGTATGTTATCAGGAAAATACTGAAGTGTTGGAAAAGTGAAAGATATAGAAAGGTTTCAAAAATATTTGGGCTGAGATATCATAAATTAAATAATACTTAGCTAAAGGATGAGCAATCTGTTGAATTTCAAATAATTTGAGCAATAGCTGGCCCACATATCTGCATTTAGTAATTCTGATTTTGAGAACTGAAACCACAGTCTAAGAATCTTGACATGATGTGAATTATTTTGCAGCTTTCTGAACACTGGAAGAGCATCAGAGAACAAATGTATCCTGAAAAACTCTCCAAAGCTGAAGCAGCAAAAAGCTTTTTGTCCTTCATTCAGAACATCAGAAAAGCTACAAAAGAGGAGATACTGCAGCTTATTAGAAGTGAAAAGAAAGAACTTCTGTAAGTCATTATGAACAAGTTTTCAAAAGGCTAAACCTTTAACCTTTAACCTGCAGTTACTGAAAACTGCAGAAGGACAAATTGCATGCAAAGAGATTCAGTTATACTGGTGAAGTCCTAGCAATGCTAACCCAGTATTCAGTATTGTCTACAGGAACCGGAGATTTTTCTTAAGCTGTGCTTGTTCCTGTGGTATAATATGAACAGTGTGCTGCAAATATCTACAGATACAATATTTGTATCTGTAGATTGTATCTACAATACATGGCAAACATGCTTTGTAGTTTACCCAAAGGTTCTCATCCTGACTGCTTGCTCTAAAATACTCTATAACTTGTTCCTGACTTGCCCATTTGTTTCCTTCAAATAGAAATACAGCCAACCAGTTCATGCCTGGTTGTTTTCCTAATATTAGAGTCTGGGTGTGAACAGCGCATGCACCTAGGCTCAGGGGTTGGAAAGCATTTCCAAGTACCCCACCATACAGTCAGCATTTTTCAAACAAATTATAGTAGTTGTTACTAATGGAGATAAACCTGAAAGTTACTCAGATAGTGTAGAAGCCTGCTCTCTAATTGTCACTATGTATGTAGAAATAAAACACTTTTTCCCATTTACAACCTTGTTCTGTAAACTTTAAGACACCCTGGATAGTTCTCGGGTTTTTAATACTTTCTTTGTCCCATATTTGCATATATTCAAATATTATTAACCATGGATATGAATAATTTCTGGAATACATTTATATTTTGAGGAGGAAGAATTCAGGGACACAGTTTTTTTCCCAACAAGAGTAAAAAATTCTGTCTCTTACCTGCACTAAAGAGATCTTTCAGCACATTAGCGTCTTTCTTTCCATACGCAGCAAAGTCTTTTCAGCATTCTCTAGCTCATTACAATATCTTCATTTCCACTTCTTTGTAGCCCACAAATAGTGGATGCCGTAACCTCCGCTCAGACCCTGGAATCGCTGGAGGCCATGCTGGAGTTCCTTGACTTTAAGGATGAAAGCGCTTCTCTTCTGCAGGAGCGATTCCTGTATGCCTGTGGATTTGCTTCTCACCCCAGTGAAATGCTCCTGAAATCTTTAACTGTAAGTCAAAGATAAATACAATTCAGTTAATACTCTTGAGCCTTATCCCTGTCAAAGGGGATGGGAAGAAGAAATGACTGTTCCTGTTTCCAGTTTTCCTTTCCCTATGCCTTCCAGAGTTACATTCAAGTGTGCCAGTAGGATACAGCCTGGAAACAACAAAAATCAATAAGTCCAGACTGAAAGTCTATTCACTCTGTAAAATGTTATCAGTATCTACTACTTGGAAAACAAACATCATTCTGACTGTTAGCAAAACTATTTGCGAGTTGTTTGATTGTTGCCTTCTCAAAGTTTTGTAACCATTTAATACTCTTTTTTTAAACACAGTATCAAAATGAATCTACTATTTGAGACGATGAATGTAACTCAAGAAGAAAATGGCGGTCAGTTATTAAATGTAATGTCAGAGCAGTGCCTTGCTTAGCCTGAGCCCAGGCCCTTGCGGTCATCCTTGGCTTTGCATTGCGCTGATGTTCACAGGAAATGAGGGCATTCAGCCCACTACAGACTGTGGTTCATTGTACTGCTTTTACATAACAGGCTAAGTTCAAGGAGGATATTGCAAATGAAGAAATAAGAGAAACTCTTGTCACTGTCATGGGAGCACTCATCAGGAAGCTGTGTGAAAGAGAAGGCTGCAAGCTTCCAGTGAGTATCTGTTGTTCACAGCTGGCCAAACTCTGCTCTGCAATGCATGTAAATGATCCCTGCTGATGTTACTGGGAGAGCATGAGAGACATGTGAAGCATATTCCCCCCTGTTTTAAAATAACCATAAAATCCTACGTTTGACAGATAAAGGGCTTGGGATTTCTTTATTTGTTTGATTTGGGGTTTGTTTTGGTTTGGTTTTTTATAATGACATTGGTCTTATCAGCTTTAGGCTTTATTCTGGTGTTTTCCCATTTCTTCCAGTTTGCCCTTGTTTGACAGAACTTTTTGTCACTGCCTAATCTGTCAGCAGAAACAATACTTTTGCTTCTTTGTCCAAAAGCTTTGTATGTCCTCAGAGAAAATGCTTTGTTTGTCCTGCCAAACTCAGGACCTCTTTAGTATTTGTAATCACCTGGGTTATTTCAGCTCTGTGAAGAAGAAACCTTGGTTCAAGTACTCAGCTCTACCCCATAGAACAACCAAGGAGGAAGGCAATAACCTTGACCATGGACTGAGTAGATGCTGGTGATCAGACAAGGCACTGCTACCTGCTAGATCTGTGCTGTTTGGGATTGCAGCATGCTGATGGAAAGACACTGAGCACCTGAATGCCTCCAAGGAGCCCGTTTTTCCTTCCCGTTAATTGCCAAGTGCTCTTATAACACTATGTTATGAAGCACTAACGAACACTTTTCTTGCGTTTATTTTTGTGGGGACATGTTGACCCCACAAGTAAGATCTGAATAAAGGGAAGAGCAACTAGCAAATGATAAACCTATAGATCAGGTGTCACCACGGCTATAGCCACTTTGGTTATGCTGAAGGAAGCCATCCACATACAGTTTGCAAATTACACTTTTGCTAACTGTGCAGTGGTGCTTTGAACCTAAAACATGCTATAACCCAGCCCTGCTCCTCCTACTTCTGCAAGGGAAAAAGACAGTTTTATGATCACCATTTAAAGATGCTGTTGGCATTCTTTAGGCTGTTGTGGAAGCCAAAAGGTTGATTCTAAATAGACTGGAGAAGGCTACGAAAGGTGACAATGTGAGGATGTACCTGCTGGCACTGAAGAATGCACTCCTTCCCGAAGCAATTCCACTGCTTCTGAAGTATGCAGAGTCAGAAGAAGGGCCCATCAGCAATCTTGCTGCCACTGCCTTGCAGAGATATGATCCTTCTTTTCTCACCAAAGAGGTAAGAAAATATACTGCCCAAGAAAAGAAGTGCAAGAGACTGGATTAAAGGTAAAGCATAAATTAACAGAGTTCATTTGTCCATCCCACTCTTTTCAAAGATGCCCCGCATATTTTACTTTTACCTCTAGCAAACTATTTCTTAGTTTAGCTCTAGTTCCAGCCAGAAAACTCTATACATTCCTGGTTGCCAAATCCCAGCTCCCAGTCTGCCAGTGCTATTCAGCTTTTGGTTCCAGAGCCACATACAGCCATTGAAGGTGGCAGGCAGGATGCAGGGAGAACTGTTCTCCTTTCACAAGAGCACTGCTTTCTCTGTGATGTACAGGAGACATTAGGAACATTTGGGCACCTGCATAACCAAGCAGAATGCATGAGGTAAGAAGGCTACATCTTACTTTGTAGCCTCCAAGAATAAGGGAAGAAATAGTGGAACATGAGGATCTGCCTCTGTGGCATTACCCTGCATCCCTTTCCATAGCTACTGCTGGCAGCTGTGACTGAGGTTGTCAGGGTGCTGCTCTGCAGTGAACATGCTAGAGGCCCTTCTGACAGTGGGGCTACATGGCTTTTCATGGACTTAACTGTAACAAAGATGTGTCACAACTTCTCAGGGACATGTGGCCACCAGAGGCACAATCTAAAAAAATAGTATTGCAAGATTCTTCATTTTGTTAAACAACATAGTCCCTTAACGGTCAAGGAAATCTCTCTCTTGATCTTACCACTGCTACAGTATTTTGATATTAATGCTTCTACTTATTTACAGCCCTGCTGTGGAAATCAGTGTGGAAGGCTGCGCTTGGACTGTGGCTGAGAGAGCATAACAAATGCCCCACTTGCCCATGTGGTCACTGAACTACACTGCTCTTACAGGGTGCTGAAAATATATTCTTAAGTGTTAGCCTTAGCTATGGAGCTAGCTTAAGCTGATATTATAAACAAGATTCCAGTTTGTACTTTGCTCAGTTTTCTGTGTGAGCACTGACTGACTAATCTGTTTCCTGACCAGGTGAAGGAAACAATGAACAGGATATACCACCAGAATCGCAGAGTCCATGAAAAGACAGTGCGAACCACTGCAGCTGCTATCATTTTAAACAGTAACCCATCCTACATGGAAGTGAAAAACATCCTGCTCTCCATTGGTGAACTGCCTCTGGAAATGAACAAGTACATGCTCTCCATGATCCAAGATATACTTCACTTTGAAATGGCTTCAAGGTACATTAAGTTCAGTATAAATAAATTCAGGTCATCTTTATTTCTGTGCAGAAACCCAAAGAACACACAGGTTCTCATGAATTTCTACTGCAAAATTTAAGGAGAGGATAAAAGGATGCCTCATTTTCATGTCACTTTGAAGTATTGGTATTTCAGAATAAATATCTGCATTTCAGTGACATTCATTGAATAGCTATTTGCATTTTCAGAGCTACAAATAAGAACTAGACATCTAACTTCCATTATGGCAAGAGATGTCATCTGTTGGTCTTAATTCTTTCAGTGGGGCTCAGAAAATTCTAAACATCACAGCACTGATGAAAATGGTCAAAATATCTCTTCTTCCCAGCACCATTGATTTCCAAGCAAGACCTTTGCTTGCCTTTTTATCTATGACTGCAGAGTAGCTCAACTGGAAAAGACACAGATTTTTAGTGTCAAAATGTGAGGGTTTTGAAAGCCTTCTTTCCTACTGGGAAATTCAGCCTCTCTCAAATTTGGAATTTCTACAGAACAGGAATACTTTGGTAGTATAACATTTTTATGTCTCTGTGTTTTCGTTTGTTTGTTTGTTTTGAAAAACCACAGCAAAACTATTCGTCAAGTTCTGAAGGACATGCGTACTCATAACTACGATCGCTTCTCCAAGACGGGCTCTTCCTCTGCCTATTCTGGCTATGTTACACGTATGTAACCACAAAACTGCCTTTTAGCCCTGCTTGTATTCCCAAACACATGATTAATCCACTAGTTTAGTCACAGGTACCTTCTTCCTTTTTTAATTAAGGTGGTCCAGATGTATCCTCTACATACAGCCTTGACATCCTCTATTCAGGCTCTGGCATTTTAAGGAGAAGTAACATGAATATCCGAATTTTTGATAGAAATGCTGAACTTCATGCCATCCAGGTAACTGCCACACTGTATATGAAAACTCTACCATTATGTGGGCCTCTTGTTACAATTTCTAAATCATTTCAGCTAACACTTAAGTTTGCTGCACTTGGCAGAGAACAAGCTACTAACAGGGCAAAAAGAAACAACAGCCATTAAGGCACATGTTCACGTATACAAAATGACAGGTGTTTTGTTCTGTATCATGTATCAAGTTCTGACTCTGGTTAAAGCTTGTACTGTTAACTTGATATAATCAGTAAAAGCTTTGCAAGTTTGTTTGGGTATAACACAGGATAGAAATACAAGGAGTAGGTCAAATGCAAGAAACAGAGATTTAAATGAAATGCCTCTAGTTTGGACTTTTCTTAATGCTGGCAAGTATCTCCAATATTATAATGCTCCTAAATTTCTGCTGGAAAAAAATTGTGCAGTGGAACATCTTTTGGATTTCCTTCCAGATGTCTGTTTAAAAAAGTCATATGGATAAAGCAAATTCTATTTGAAAGTAGGCTTGAGATTGTGGTCTGCATTGTGGGCAAATCATTCTGCCTGCATCTAAAGGGAAGAAATATGCCATGAGATTATTTCATTTTCCATTTTTTCTAGCTGCTCTGTTTAGTTCCTTTAAGTCTTAGCCTCATACTGTTTAATCTACAACTACATAAAATTGAGTCAGGCTCATAGATATTAAGAAAACATGAGGGTTGTTAACAGCTTGGGTCAGGCAGAGTTTTTCTCTGATCCTGTATCACTATTGCTTTTTAGGTGGTGATTGAAGCTCAAGGTCTGGAGTCCATAATAGCTGCAACTCCTGATGAAGGCGAGGAAAACCTGGACTCCTATGCTGGCATGTCAGCCATTCTGTTCGATGTTCAGCTCAGGCCAGTTACATTTTTCCAAGGGTACGGTGATTTAATGTCTAAAATGCTCTCAGCAACTGGAGATCTCGTTAACGTGGTGAAAGGACTTATCCTCCTGACAGACTACTCACAGGTACTGATAGCACCCTGCTTGCTTCTTTTTCTGTCTCTTAAGCACAGATGCTCCCTCCCCCACACCATTGTTGTGAGACATCTTATTTTCTTTCTTTTTCATGCTAATATACCTGATCGACATTACATGGGCTTCACTTACTATGAAAGCAATAGAAAAGCCACAGGTATTAAAAACAGAGTGAAATTACATGAAAAGTGATCTAGAGCAAAGGTGAGAACATGTATCATTTTAGAAAACAAAGTAACACTGAATAAAAGCTAATCCAACTGTTTCCTGTAGAAAACTCTTATTGCTACCACCTGTGGCCTCACCTCCCACAGTTTCTTGTAATACAGTATTGTCCCATGTGACCACCTAAAGTTTTCTCTTCGCAAGTGGCCAAGAGACCTTACGTCCCATTAGGCAATAACTGTGAGGTATGGAGTGAATGAGGCACTGGTACTCAAACTTTCCCAAATAACTAACCTTCAAACAACAATGCTAAGAGGTCCTTAACCTTATTGCTAGGCAAACAAGGAATTAAGATGAGGATTACGTAGCTTTTACACAACTGTTCTGCCAAATAGTCTGTTAATATTATGCTTAAATACAGACTCATATTAATGTAATCAGCTGCATAATGTATTACTGAAGGACAAAAATCTAGACATCTCTCTGAAAGTGCAGGGCCAGCACTTGGTTTGATATTTTTCTCTTTCCAGACAAGAGTTGCCTTAGAATCTGTGGATTTAACCATGAGCAGCACTTGGCTCATGAAATACCTGCACTCGAACTTTCCTTTTTGCTTTTCCCCTTTAATTCTTGGCAAAAAAGAAAATGCCAAAAGCAGATGATGAGAAAATCCATTCTGATAAAAATTACACTGAAATAACCCCTGCACATGACAGCCTTCCCCTTCCTGAACCCAGCTCAGCCCCTTTGTAACTATTAAAAATCTAGAGGACTTCCCATGTAGCCCTCTATACATAGGCAGTCAGCACATATTGGCTGACTAAAGTTCATTCCAACAATACTCTATGGTTCACACGCAGATTATTGGCAAAAGCTTTATCATGACCTATTCAACAAACAAACTGCAGAGGTGAGAAAGATAATCATGTTCAGTCCTGAGCATATGAGCATGATATTTACAAAACTAAAGATTTCCAACTGCTGTGCATGCACCAAGCTCCATACATACCCTGGCTGAATCAGCTGGCTGGGCACCCTGAGAGCTCTGCCAGCCAGCAGATTCTCCAGTCCTCATCTTTGGAGAACCCCAGAGAAGTCTGGGGCACACCAGGGCTGGGATCGCATCCCATTTTTAACAGCACCAGGGTGTAACATTTTTGGTCAGTCACTGACTCTCTGGAAGCCTTGGCAGCAGTGTGAGCAGGTGGGATCCCACCTGCTTTCTCTTCTTGGTTGCCACAGTCACACTTGGTGCCTAAGCTCTTTGGGACTCAAGTATTGGACACAACTGAAAATGTGTGTTCACAACCAAAAAGGCACTTGTTCTTGCCTCTATAGCCCACAAAGACAAAAAATATTTGAAGTGCTGTTGAACACAGCTTCAGGATGAGCTTCATTTTAAACACAGTGTATATTTCTAAGAATGCTTTTACAGATAGGTTCCAGGTTGACAGAAACATCAACATGGTTTGGGCACTTCCACATAACACAGTTAAGCTTCATTATAAGTGCCCTCACCTGTCAACCTGCAGTTGAACTGATTACAGCCGTACCAGAAAATGCTGACAGAATGGAAGTGTGAATGGTGTAACACTGAAACTGAGGAAAAACAGTGCAAGTGAGACATAGTTAATCTAGCTTCTTGATAGTTGATTACTACCTCCACTTTCCCTGGCCAGTGTGGACATACCTTGCCCAGAACATAAGGCCCTTCACAAATTCATAGTGTAGACAATCAAGCCAAACATGGTTTTACTTTCTTTCAAAGAAGAAAACCAGGCATGGAAATCACAGTACCCATTCTGATACCAAAACTCACTGTGCCACAATTGGCTGCAGTGATTTCAGAACAGGCAAAATCCAAACATAAGATACAAACAACACATTTGAGATGAAACTTCAGAAGGATGGCTTGGAAGCCAAGACTGGAACTTCAAAATATGGAAGTGAATTGTCAGAAAAAACCCTGTGTAATATTCATGTTGACATTTTTGCACTGGTGCAGCCTGATGTTGAGAAAAGTTGTTTTTAAATAATTACAAGAATTCTGCTTCCCTATGAGAATGTTCAGAAGAATCCTTTTGCACAGAAAGACCAAAACTGAGTTATACATAAAGTGCTGTCAAATCTATCAAATAACTTGCCTCCCCCATCCTTCTCACCCCAGTTATTAACTCTACAACTGCAGTAATCACAACAGACACATTTTGGAGAGGTGATTTCCAAGTTAATAAGGACGCTTCTAAAGCTTAGGCTCCTGCTCACTATCTGTAACATCTTTTCTCACATAACTGAAGTCAGAATGCATTCTGCAGTTCTCGCAGAGTTCTCTGAGGGCTAAGAATAACCATCTAGAAGTTAGAATTTCCCCTCTATAATTCCCTATGTAAACAGCTCTCATAAAACTGTTTTTGAGACCCCTAAGGCGCCTGCATTGAAGTTCAGTAGTGTTAATATTTCTCCTAGGCAACACACCTGCTAGAAGCACAGAGAAACTAAATACTGTATTAATAGGTCAGAGAATCCATTTGAAAGCCAGACCCCAGTGGAAGATAGCCAGTTCCCAAAGAAGTGTCTGTTTCAGCAATCTCTGCATTGCATTACAGTAGCACTGTCAGTGCAGTGCATAAAGAAACTTTTCTTGTTGAAACACAGCACATTTCAGCACTCGAACAGTGACAAACTAAAAATTTTGATCTTTCAGATCCCATTTTCCACTGCAAATGACATACAAAACTTAAAATAGGAAGGGAAAGGAGAATACTGCTCCTGAGGAGGCTGTGTTGCTGTGATTTACACCTCCCATCAGCCTGGCTTGGATCTGCACATGAGGGAAAGGACAGGACTGAACTCTAAATAAGGAAATGAAATAGATGAGCTGGTAAAACACAGAACAAGTGCTCCTTAGCTTCTCTTCTGGTTTCAGTGACAAATCTGACTTATTTTGAGGTTGCCTTTAAAGCCTTTAACCGTGTAGTCACTGCAAACCAAGCCTACTCTAATATTTTTAAGCGGAATTTGACAATGCATCTACAAAGCTGCTCCTCTGGTTGTGTGTATATGTCTCTGCCAGATCATATACTCTTACCTCCTTGCTCATTAACAGTTACCCACCAATTCAGTCCCAATTCAAAGCAAAGTCAAATAAAGTAAAACCAGCTTTACCTCCACACCTGAAGACACCGACAAGTAAACTGTTCCTTGGCCTATTGCAGTCAGTACAAAAACTCCTTTTGACTTCAGAAAGGGTCAAGCAACTGAATGCCAAGTTGGTTCTGCGAAGGAGATTGTTCCAGAGATTTATTTACCCCCAAAAGTGAAGTAGCCATATAGAGGCATCATAATCACCCAAGTTCTTGATTATGGCAGGAAAACTTTAATGCTCTGAATAAAAACCGCCCTAAATGGTGCTCCTTGCTTTAGGGATTAGAAAGCCATCCTGTCTGTGCTTGCTTCTTTCTTAAATCTTGGGACAGCATTAGCTGGAACCACTGAGCTACTGAATACTTGAGAAGAGGAACTTTCAAAGAGCCTGGACATGAGGAAGGGGGAAAAAATTGGGTATTCATATGTCCTACAAATGCTTGCAAGATTACAGGCACTGAGAATACCTTAGGCACAGAAACCCAGGAGGAGGGAGGAAACCAACTGGGAGAGAGGAGGATATGCCCTGTATGTGAGGGACGTGATCAAAATAAACTTCTCCCAAATTAATGGTTCTTTTA
This sequence comes from Psilopsiagon aymara, assembly GCA_024733675.1. Classification (NCBI taxonomy): domain Eukaryota; kingdom Metazoa; phylum Chordata; class Aves; order Psittaciformes; family Psittacidae; genus Psilopsiagon; species Psilopsiagon aymara. Next base: position 25,843 of record JANRGW010024247.1, read on the forward strand.
ATACAGTGAATTAAGCCACTAATTCTTAGGGAAGCAGGACAACTGTATAAAGTGAGTTTGATTGCCAAGCTCGGTGAACCTTAAAATCTTGGCTGTGTATCAAAACTTATAAGTAATGAGCTGCCATGACCCTGGGCTATATTACCACTTCCGAAACAGGCTGCACATGATGAGTTTCCAGTCCAGACGTAGAACTTTCAGGAAGCCATGAGTCCACTTGATTGCTGATTGAAAATGCATTAAAAGCAAATCCATAGTGGCAATTAAGGCACATTACCTCATGGATTTGACCACCCTGCCACTGCAGACATAATTCCTGTCATTTGATGGGTTCAGAGCCACCACACACTGCAAGACTGCTTGCAGTACTGTGCATCATACCTCCAGTATGGGAATGCCTTCAGGTGTACAGAAGTCACACTGCACTGCACCATTGCTGCAATGAGTTTCATGACTTAGCTGGACTGCCAGCAGAGCTTCTCTGAGGCTTGTGCAGTAGCTCTTGGAGATGGAGGCCGCAATACCCCATGCAGTGATACTGCAGAAATTATGCCAGCTGACATTTAGTTGAGAGGAAAAGGAGGCAAGGCACCTTGCCTTAGCTTCATCTCAATTTCTAGGGAGTGATGTACATCAGAGATTTTTGTCCAAACTTTCAGAAAAGCCCTCGATTCCTTTTTGTTCCTGCAAAATTATGAGCGCCATGATGGCAGTACAAAAGGGAATAAGGAAACCACTGAGATCTGCAGACAGTAATGGGGGTTACCTGTGCTTTCTGATGACTCTAGGAGATCCAGCTGCAGTCTGGGCCAAGGGCCAGCTTGGAGTTCCTGGGTGGCCTGGCCATTGACATCTCAGGAGGGATGGAGTTCAGCCTGTGGTACAGGGAATCCAAAACCACCATCAAGAACCGGTGAGATACTCCCAACACACACTATTGCTGTAGAAGCTTCTGAGCCCTTGTAGTCCAAATGAGAAGAATTTAAATGTAAAAGACCTTGCAGATGAGTTACATAAGTTATGTGCATGGGAGAACATTTGTACTTCTCTTTCCATCTGGGTAATACCAGTTCCCACTGGTCTTATCTGAATTTATATTTCTTTACCTGAAGAACAGACTCCTTTCTTTAGTTTTCACGCTTGGATGACAGGACTGTTTGCAATTTAATTTCCTGTTTCTTAATGTGTTTTGAATTAATTGCAATACCTGAATTTATTTGCAGGGTAGCCATGTTTATAGCTGGTAACACTGAGGTGGACTCCTTCTTTGTGAAAACTGGCATGGAAACCACTTTTGAAGTAGAAACAACATTAGACTTCATCTCCACGGTGCAGTTTTCACAGTACCCATTTTTAGTCTGTATGCAGATGGACAGAGTTGATTCTCCATCCAGGTAAAAACTAAGAGCGCACAATTTCTGAGGCTTCCTTCCAGCCAGCTGCTGAATCAGAAACTTGTGTTCACAGCCACAAGAGATTAACAGAGGCCAAATTTCAGCCTAGCAGAGTCAGATGCAGTGAAGGCTGTTACAACCTCTCTCCCAACCCATTTTCCCCTGTCTCCAACCCCTGAGATTCAGAAAGTACCTTTTTGAGGATCACAATGTGCCCCTCGCATATGATCAGTTCTGATAGTCACCTGAAACTCTGCCAGCAGTAGTTCTCCATTACACTGTTGAGGGATGAAGTGCATGGCTATAAACTAGCTAAAGTGGAAAGTTTTTTTTATCATCTGCTATTTACTGGCATCAACAAATGTACCTGGTGTGTTAAGTTCTTGCAACTGTCATGTTCTATCATATTTTATTACGGCACTAGCTTACCTGAAAGCTAAACAACTGCACAATAAGATAAAAAAAGATGCTTTCCAGTAGCCAAAGAGTGGCAATTGTATTGCCATGTGAGAGAGCGGGTTTACTACTTCCTCCTAATCAGTAGTTGCTAAGACCTAAGGGCAATAACATTTGCAGAGCCTGTGCCAGATTTGCATTCAGGCTTTTCTGATCCAAAAGGTGGTAAGCCTGAAATGCATTAAAGAACTCTAGCACCTCCAGAAATCCTAAGAAAACAGTATCTGCTGTTTTGCAGATACTAGAACACTTTCTGATCACACCTACATGTGCTGGAAGTGTAATCTGTATGTAAAGTGTTTATCTCTAGCATCACCTACGTGGTACAGATTTTGCATGTATTTGTTAATGCCAGACAAATCATTTTGTGTCCTCACAGGAGTTACGTGACTAAGTATGAAAGTCTACCATCTGGCAGACGGTACACTGCAAGGAGGGGGAAGGCAGAACTACTGGCAGGCAACGAATACCCTCTTCATCAAGAGAACTCCAACATGTGCAGGAAGGTCATCGGCGCCAAGTCTGATTCCTCCAGCAGCTGGTTTTGAAACAAGCACCTGAGATTTTGCTTTCCTGCAGCCATGGCTCCCTCAATGACTTCAGCTTGTACGTACCATACTAACTTGGAGCTTGATCTTGTGCCACTGCAGTTAATGGGAATTATGGATGGGAATTTCAGATGGGAATTTCAACAGGCCAGAATCAAACTCTCAGTGTGTGCGGTGTGTTTACATGTTAACCTATATTTAAAACTTTTGTAAAAAAAAAAGATAGCTAAGGCAAGTACAGACCAATTTGGTAGTATTCCATGCACTCCCTCAAGGGTGCTTCTAGTTCTTTATTTTTACTTCTTTGTGCCAAAAGAGAAAATAATCCATTTATTTTCTTGGGGAATATCAAAATCCATGATTTTGGCATGCAGTAAGAACAATTATGGTGTATAAAGAATGATTATTTATGAATATATTTTTAAGTATTTAGGTGGTTTAAGCCTTTGACCAACCCTCATTCAAATATTGAAGTACAATTAACATCTAAATGGGGCCATAAATTCCTGCTTACTCAGTATTGCCTGTTTACAAAAAAGCAGGTTTTATTTTACATGATTTTAAAGGATTTCCCCTTTTTTTAAGCAGTCAGAGCTTGATTGTTATTATTATTTATCTGATGGTTTTTTTTTTTATTATCTGATATGGTTAAATACAATTGATTAAAAATGTGGGGTAACACTTCCAGATTACTTATGGTTGCCTTAACTCTGCTATAATTTCTGTAGTTATCACCAGAGGCAGAGTTAAGCCAACACTGTCTGCTCTTCAAGGTTATCTCCTGAAGATTTGTGTCCGTGTGTAATCAAGGCAGGTGCATCTCAAAAATCAGCATTCACTAAGGCAATTCTGAACTATGATGAAAGAAAGGGTCCTGAAGGAAATCCATTTTGAATGCACAGCCTAATGAAGCCTGTGCAGAGCCAGAACATTTTCTTCTAGGTAGGTTCTTCTCATATTTCACTGCAAAAAAGTTATCACTACTCATACAGTTCTTTTGATTGAAATGATTTGTACCTTTTTGCTCATTCAAGCAGCATCTTCATATGAACTGTGTAAAAAAGAAATATGTTTTACATTTACAACAGCACTGCTGATTAGAAAAGAATATACCTCATCCCTGCTCAGCTGATCTCTGACACAATTCATTTATATACGGCAAGGTGGGTGACTGCTGGTCACATAAAAGTAAAATAAAAAGCCAGGAACAATCGTATTTTAAAACAAACAAAGCCAGGCAGGAAAACCTCATGGATTTCATAAAGAAATAAAAGGAAAAAAAAACCCCGTATTACAAGAAGTAAATAGAAATCCAAACTCTTTTGTGTTGTAAAAAAACGAGAGTGCAGAAATCTGCAAAAATTGGGCCATCAATGGGGTGAAGCAATCTGCTTGTTGTCTTTCCTGAAAACACTGACACACTTCTAGCCAAAGCATAAATAAAACAGTAAAAACAGAGTGGAAAAAAAGTGTTCTATTTTCAGTCTCGGGTTTTGTCTGTTACCTTCTGTGTTTCAAAAGCCACTTGTTGGGAAAGGAATGGTCCTTATAGAGGCAAAAGGAACTATTCAATTCACCACCACCTAGGAACCAATAATGTGAGTTGGACACCCACTTGTCCCAGGCTCCCCTTCTAGTCAAGAGACTGAAGTATCTCCAGAGGGTGATGTGGGCCCGAGCAGGATGCACCACATCTGGAGGTGCCTTCCCAAATCCTCTGCCTAGAGGAAAGATAAGACGGAGATGCCCCTCATCAGTGCTGCCACTAGAAATGAGTTAAGACCAAAGCAATACCAACACTGTTGGCAGTGACGTCACCCTGTAATACAGCGTAGTCGGCACTGCCAGCAAGCCTGCTCCTCATCCTCAGCTTTAAATGCCCTCTTTCATTCCTCTGTTGAAGGTTTTACATGACACTCCATCCCTGAGCATTCCTCCTCCTCCTAACTCCTCCCTCAGTGAGGGGTAGTTTCTCCTGCCTCCCTTCCAAACTTCCTCTCTCTCTCCCCAAACACAGTTCTTTCAGGAAGGCTTCCACAAAGCTGTCTCTTTCCCTCAATATCCTGCTCAAAGTCTGTACTCTCTGTTTTGTAGACACTGTTTGGTCCCTCCACTACTGTTTTAGTTTTAGAAACTGAAACTGAAGACAAGCTTTCACATTTGTTATTACTACTTGTTATTCATGTCACATCAAACAAAAATAAGAGCAGAGCTAAATATTCACACACCTAGAAAGAGGCAGTCTCCTCCTGCAGTGATCTGACACCCTAAATATAGCGTGTGGACACTGAATAGCACAAAGAAATAGCTATCATCACTATTTCACTTGTAGAGAATTCAGATATCAACAGATGACAACCTCAACTCCACATCCTCATTTGCGTCCGCAGTCTGCCAGGCTCATCCATGACTGCACAAGCCGCAGTCAGAATAAAAAGTTTCTAGATAGCAGAATTTGTAGCTGTTTGACCTGCGTCTGATACTAGCAATCCCACTGCAAGGCTTACTCTCTCTCAAATGTATCCAATCTAAGACCACTCTGAATGTGTCCCTGTAAAACAGGGCCCTTTGGCACATAAAAATAATGCTAATATCCGTGCTCACATTTAAAAAAGCATAGCATAAAATACTGTCTGATTACAGAAGATAATCTGGCCAACAGCACCAGGTGTGCTTCTTCAAGTGAAATGCACAGGTCTGTTTAACATCAGTATATCAAGGCTCCCAGAGATACTGACCTGTGCCTTTGGCTTTGTTATTTACTCATCAAGCCCTGTCACAGCTTGTTGAGGAAACTCGTGTGCCCATCTGTCCCAGAATGGGACAGCCAGACTGTGAAGGCAATCCTGGGGCTTCCATAGCTTTGACAACATCCCTTGTAACTAAATCAAATGAAGCCTCTCTTGATCCTTGAGAAGCAATACATGTCCTCATGGATACCCTCTGCTACCACAGCAATACACTTGCTTCTGAAGCCATCTGACCCTAACAGCTGGACATAATGGGAATTCCAGAAGGTGTTTAGTCCAACAGCTGGGTAATGGAAGGCCATGGCTTCCTTATGTGGGCTCCATAGCTACGGAAACAACAAAACTGAAAATCTTCTAAAAATAAGGTGAAATTAATACATTGCTTAAGCCTGCATTTGAAGTGAAAACACACTTAGGGTTACAAACAAGGCAAACACTATGAGTGTCTAGCACATCAGTGGGGATTAATCACAAATACGCAGCATACATCTCTCTTAATGACTGTTATGCATACTTTTAAAGAATCAGTAATGGTGGCAATTAAGCAAAACTTCATATGTGAAGTTTAGAAAAGCAAATGCTCAGTCCTTTCTAATTAGAAACCACAGAAAGAAGAGTTCAATGATAATCCAGCTATGCCCAAAAAGCAACCCAATTGCAAAAGAAATGTTAAACTTTCACCTTGGACTTTCAGAGAGTGCTGATTTTAAACCGCACTCTTTAAGTATGGATATGTTTTAGGAGTTACAAGCCCATGTGATGCACACTGCAACTGTACCTTAGACAATAGCAACAATCCAAGATAACAGCAATTATAGTTTAGGTGATTTTACTACTGGACTCCTTTGGGGAAGGTTAAGTTTACGTTTCTCAGTGTGCTTATTTTGACCTCCCTTCTGTAGAGGCTTCAGTTTAGTATGTCCACCTACCATGAGAAACCATTAATGCTGCGAAGAGCTTGTTACAAAGGTCGAACGAAACCAGGATCCAGCAGCTTTTCTTGGAGAAAAGGAGCAGTTCCCAGATTTTCCTATTAACAACCCCAAGTCCCTTTGCAATTTCAGACTCTTCTACTTTGAACAAAGTGATCTCTGCTTTACACACCCACTATTAATTTGGTTCTGTTTATGTCACCCTTTGATCTCCTACAGTCGCTCAGCTTGCTCCTGTTGAGCTAAGCCCATGTGGCTGTGCTCTTCCCCAGTTCTTTTTCCTATTTGTCCTTTCAACCTCTATGCTCATTCCACTCTTAAGTCTTTTGGGTGTGCTAATTAATCCATTTGCACCTCTGTATAGGAAACACTAACTCTACATCGGCACTGATGACACCTATCCTAAATGCAATGCTAAGGTACAAATTCCAAAGAATCCAGAAAGAGAGAGCATGTCACAAACACCAAACCACTGTTTCACCAGTTAACTTGTGCTTCCATCAAAGTAGGAAGACCCTGTTGCCGTGTCTTGGAATGATACAGTAAATTCAACTGTAGATGTTTTCACATTGTACTACTTGCAGATAAATAATGAGGTGGGAATCTCTTTTCCTTTAGGCATCTACAACATGTGATTAAAAGATGATTATAATGTGCCCTTTAAATACTGAAAACTGAGAAGTGTTCTTCAAAACTGCAGAACTAATCTTTAAGCTTTCAAGTCCATTTTGTGATTTTTCATGTGTTTGACTTGTGCTTTTTTAGACATTTGGATTTGACTTAACACCAGAAAGCCCCTCAATCACTGTTAGGGTAGAAGGAATATACAAAAGCAGTAAAAGGTTTTTCCTAGCAATAATTCAAGCAATACTGCTATCCACTAATTAAGTCATCCTATTTCTGATCACAACACGATATTAGACAACGAAAATAACATAGAGAATGAGCACAAAAGATTTAGTCACCCACCAATTGCTCTCTCTGAACACATTACATCAAACAAAGATGCAGTTCTTTGGATACCCGAACCCATTTGCTAATCAAAGTCCAGTGAAAATGGGGAGTTCCTTTTCATTTAAGTTATATCTGGGAAAAAAAAATAATCAAAGAGAGTCAAATGAAGCAATGCCTCCAACTTCCCTTTATCCTAAGAGGGCAGAATGAACAGGGAGATCAGGTCGGAAAGACTTACAACACTGGGACAAACACAGAGACTCCAAGTGCGGGGTTTTGGATCTTCTCTCCAGTGGAATCCTCTGTTACTGTTCATACATTGAACTGTTCATACTGTTATTTACGTTGCACAATAGCGAAGGTAACTTTACAAACACACAAGCAATCACGGAACTGCAGGCTTACTTGCACTGTGTCTTTTACTGAAAAATACATTTTATTTTATCATAACATTCAAAAAACAACAAAAAAACCCCCATCATAATACAAATGCTAACTCATTCAGTTACAAACTTTGGTACTCAGCGGTTTCAGACAGTCCTTCCCGCCTGGTCATGATGCGCTGAAGCGTTCTCGAGGTGCAACGCGCTGCTAGTGCAATTCCCAGAGTGACTCTGATGTCCTTCCATCCCAGGCTCACGGCATCCTGCAGCAGGATCACTTCGGGCTTCAGCTACGCACTTGCCAGAGCGGCATCTACATTGAGAGCAGCTCAAAGAGTCCATTTGTGTCATTTGTTTATTTCACCCCCCATAGGCAACAATCATCAGCACAATGTGTACACAGCATTTTCCCCTTTGCGTTATAGCTCACCGCTCTCTTGTCAGACATACCATCCACATCCTCATAACAATCATTAGACTTACTTAACACTTGCAATTTTAAATATCTTTACACTGATAACCCACCCCCTTAAAAAAGGGAGGAAAAAGAAAATAGGAAAAAAAAGAAGAAGAAAAAAAAAAGATACAGAAAAAGGGGAAAAAACACAAGCATTTTAAAAGTATGTGATCGCGGGTAGCCACAAGTTAATGGTAGTTTCTAAGCATAAGGAATGACACTTTGGCCATCAACACTAGAGAATAAAGGTAGCTTTGAATGCAGACAAGGAGGGAAAAACAAACCCACACAACCCATAAATACATTTGAAATCATTCACCAAATGATTCACCAAGGATTAAATTTAACTGAGTGAAACCAACCCAGCTGCAAAAGACCAGAACAATATTCATGCATCACTCCAGTCCTGCTCAAACTCTTAGTTGGCATCCTGACATAGAACACATGGAAGTGGCTGGCCAGTGGCCACAGCCCCCAAATCCTGACAGGAGGGCTAGGACGGAACTCGAGTGGTGCACAGCACTTTGCTCTGCTTTGCACATGGGTGAATTTCAGCTGTAACATGCTGTGACTGCACCTTGAAACATGTAATACTAGCAGCTTGACACAGAGGGCTTGACACTAATCCAAGATATGTGGTTACACATCACCCCATCGGCTAAAGAAATTCACCATGTATACATGGAGGAGCACCATATTACTGGACATTTTCCGGCAACCTTTTGTGGCATTAACTGCTGGGCCCGGCTAGACTCAAGCCCAGAGCTCTGCTTTTACACATGCATAGTGAAGACCAAGTGACTCAGGTCTGCAAGGCACTCAGTGCTCTGGGCCAAGTCCAGCAAAGCATTGCATTGTATGGTGAAAAGAAAGATTGCACTTCCACTGAAGTTCCCAGGAATCTGCTTAGATATTTGAAGTTGGAACAGCATGTGAAGCCTTTGCTGGACTGAGTCTGTGAAGCAAAGCTGCTTGCAAAACTGACCCCTTGTTGCAAACATGGAGTCTCTTTACTAATAAAACAATATTAAGCAGGCACTGTTTGACATTAGGACTGACACATTCCACTGAAGAAATCTCCCCTGAGAAAATAAATAGCTGTTGGCATTGCCTCATTTCATTGCTTTCGTCTCCACAAGCAGTTAAAAAAATCCCTGCAAAATTTACCCCCTTCAAATACACCCTGAAATCCTGGGCACTTGGGTTTCGTGCATTTTTATCTTTCAAGTACACTCGGTGAAACTGTAAACCCTGAGTTTGTGTGTGCAAACCTATATCTTGTAAACTGCAACGTGAAACTTCACTCTGAGCACCGATATAGGAAAAGATTGGACAGAAACATTTTTAAACAGAGATGCTAGTGTTATAATGTGCGTACCATACACGTATATGTCACAGGAGACGATCTACTCTGGTACCTGCACTGTCCTGCAGCCCAAAGTACTGTTCTGTTTAATACTGATGCTCTAGTAATGTCTATGGACTTATCAGTCAGGAAAATGGTGAAGCAGCCTTCATTTTCTTTAAGAGACATCCAACCCGAATCCCAGTAGGAAGTTACAGCTTGTAACTGTAGACCGTAAAGCAAAGTGCATGGGGTTAAGCTTACACACTATATGCTCTAGCTGGATATGCCAAGCTCTTTAGGAGGGGTTAGAAGATTATTTTTCCATTAGATTTCCGTAACAATGAAGATAAATGAGAGGATATATGTTAAATCACTCACTATCTGTATAGTTGCAGTGCATTTCATCCTGAGGGCTATTTCAATTTGTGCCTGTAAACAAATTGCATTGAAATACAATCTCGGATGTATGGTCAAAGACAGTTGTAGCTGCGTTTTCTGTGAGTTACTCAGGAAAATGAAAACCTGGGCTTTCCTTAAGAATGGAAAACCTGGAAACTTCCTTAGCAGCAGGAAACCTTGAGAACAGGCACAGGAAAATCCTACCTGTGGGCAAATGCTCAAGTACAGGCTTGAAGCTTTGCATTTAGTTTCTAAATTTTGAACATTCTACCTCAGGAAAACTTTATGCTAAATAATTTAGGTTTGACCTTACATTTATTGGCTTCTCAAAGTGCTTCCCTGAACCGAAATCTTGGGCTCTCTACTGTACTTCAGTTTTGCTGTCATGACAACAACTGTCTTTTGCTGAGATGAACTGGTTGCTGGCAACAAAAGAATCAGCTCAAGTAGAGTTTGACACATGGACATACATATCACTGCATTTTAGTCATCTTATTTTCTATTTTCTTGCCCCAAAGAGAAACATTTTCTTAGCAAATACAGATAGTGTGGATGCAGTCCTCAGATAAATCTGCTAAAGAAACAGCTACTGGGGGCTGTAACATTAAATAACTCCCACAGGGGAATCATTAAGGTTATATTTTCTGCAGTGTTGCAATTTAAGAAAGAATAGACTGCTGTCTTAAAGAAAAATAAATGCTGTCCTCTCCTTTAGAACCAGGATCTAAAAATATTATGTTCCATTTCTGGCTTTCCAGTATTTAAACACTGTCATAATTAAGGCAACTTGTGATGTTCAGCACAGTACAGAGGAGCAAACAGAAAACGAAAGCAATCAAATGTGTTTTCTGACGTTTACACAATCTGGTTTGAACCACGCCAAAATATAAACACTAAAGGATAACTTTAACACTACAGATCTCTCCAATTGCAATTCCAAGTGCAGAAGTTCAAACTAGACATCTGATTATGAACAGTCATGAACCCTATGGGGAAGACCCTCATTTTCTGCAAGGGCAGAGAGCTGAGGGCTTTTTTGTTTTATTTTTAAGAGTTGTGGGTCTGCACTGGATCATCACAACACATTCCAGGGACCTGAACAAAGCTGAGCATCTATCCACATGGAAACACTGCTGCATTTACACCCTGTGTTTTACAAACAGCTGTAGTGGCACTACTACTGCTAGGCACCAGCACAGAGGCAATGCCTGAAGCCTGCATATCGGCTTCCATATAAAAACAGCTTTGCAGAAAATAATGCAGTAATTTAGTGTTGCTCACATAATGAAATGTATGCATGCTCCCAAAGTGGGGGGTATTTAGGAGAAAACAAGAAACTTACACACTTGTTCTGTATGATGAAGCAAAAACAAAAAAAAAAAAAAAGAGAAAACTGTAGAATCAGTTTTTAGAATGAATGTTTAGAGTTACCAAGTGTATTTTGGATCAAAGGAGTGTGGTTCTTCTTCCTTATCCCTGTAAACAAACAACAAAACCAGAAAAGCATCATTAATAAAAAGTAGATTGTTAAGAGAGCAGACACAATCATCTGAGCAATCCTTATTACTCTAGAGAAGTGCATACTGCCTCCTTCATTATCACACTACTTGTTGCTACTAATTTCCTAAGCTACTGCCAAGAATCAGCCAATAGCACCCGACTTTTTAAACTGAGTCAGTGGTCAGGTAGCCTTATTTTTTGAGCAGAACTAATCCCTGCAGCTCAAGGTGTGAAATGTATAGTACCTTATGACCCTGTAGTTGGGGTCATGTATGGGCTGTTCCTGGGCAACCCCACATACATAGGTGGAAAGAGAGCAAGTGACCCATCCAGGGTTTAAGCAATCCATATACTTAACTTGGAGATCAGAGCACTTTACTTCCTAACACAGCATCCACCATGGTGTACATAAGCAAAAGTGAAACAACCCATAAACATGTACCCCAAGATTTGTAGAGTTAAGATTTAAATACTGGCTTGGACAAGTATCTAAAGAGTCATTTGCCACACCATTAACTTCTATTATTTAAGCATTATTAACTACTATTATTAGCTTCTATCATTAACTACTATTAACTTCCACTATTTAAGCATTATTTAAATGTTTCCTAAGTAGCTGTAGGTTTTAACAGAAGCTCATACTTATTTCCCTTTGTAGATTTACTAGATCAAATGCTGAAGCCCTTTAAGTGCTTGGAATACGCCAGTATTTCCCATTAAAATTGAACAGATGCTTTACTAAACTCTCAGCAAAGGCCTCAGCATAAGTAAATGCTACGTACTGCATATTTCACTGAAAGTTGACTTGGTAGTGTGGATTACACATTCTGTTGAATAGGACACAACTAAAACAGTTCAAAAATATTGATGTATGAGCCATTTAAAAAATCATTTGTATATGCTATCCACACTGAATTAGTTTTTAAAGGCAGGCAGAGATTGTCAGATGGCAGCTAGGAAGGAACACAACTAATAAGTATATTTGCATACTTTGGTGAAGAAACTGCTCACATTTGACTTAGCCTGTCATGTACATAAATACCCCACTATTCCTGTAACTATAAGGCAGCTTCAGTTTGGGCACATGTTTGAACAGAACAAGATAAAATACCCTTCTAATATTGGCAGTATAAATTACTACAGTTACTTCCTGTTTTGCTACATGTAATTTTCCCATTTATTTAACTATCACAAAGCAGGAACTCACCAAAGTGTAACGTGAGAATAGACATGTAAGTTAAAACACATTTTCAGTCATTCCGGCTGGGAATGAGCTCCCTCCAGGTGGACCTCTCACTACAGGTTGGTGCTGCCTAGGTTTGGATGCAGACAGGTTGGCAAGATACTGGAACTGAAAATCAGCATCAGGTGTTTTCTCATATGAAGGAAGAAGTGCAGCAGAGAACTATGCTGCTAAAAGCTTACCAACTACTGTTGGTAAGCGAAGAGGAGGGAGAAAAGCGACCTCATGGTATCTCTCAGAAACATACACATATAGAATCATAGAATCATAGAATAGTTAGGGTTGGAAAGGACCTGAAGATCATCTAGTTCCAATCCCCCTGCCATGGGCAGGGAC
>JANRGW010024250.1:0-10616 GCA_024733675.1 Psilopsiagon aymara
GGCTTGGAGCAACTGCTCCATGGAAGGTGTCCCTGCCTGTGGCAGGGGTTGGAGCTGGAGGAGCTTTAAGGTCCCTTCCAACATAAACCAGTTTGGGATTATTCTGAAGACCTTCCGTGACTTGATTCTGTGACATGAATAGTCAACCTCTTTCCAGTTCAAATCCTGATTTTCAAAAGGAAGCACACTGCTGTTGTAAGGAGTCCTGCCTGTGTCAGCAGCAGTTCGTGGAGCGTGGTATTCCTGAGATGTTCATGGGGGCATTAGTGCAATGTAATGAGCTACTGTGCTCTATTGAGTTGTAATGGATCATACACACACTTGCAGCCCTTATCAAACTTGGTGTAAAAATGCACCAGTTTAGGTGGGTTTTAAACTACCGAATTGTTGAATCCATATTTGTTTATTCTTTCTCCTTCCATGTGCATTCTGCCCCTTCCCTATATAAAGTAGCCTGTGAGAAGTTCATGGGAGCTAAAGTCTGGGGGGTGGATAACCTATGGAATATACCTTGAGATATATTTGAGGCTCTATTTGTTCCTCTATTTGTTTAGCTCTTTTTAATAAGTGAAAACATCTCTCTTCCCTTGCCCTTCTCTTTCTCCTTATGTTGTGGCACTTCAAGATAGATCCAGCGAATAGTCTGTGAATCCTGATTTAAACAAAGACCACATGAGTAGAATTCAACAGAAAGCCCTCCTTCTGTCTGCAGGGTTTTAATAAAGGTTTATAGGTGTCGGATATTTGTTAGGCTGAGTTAAGCTCTGTTTCTTCTACTCTTGCATTGCAGTCCCAGAAACAGAATATTGATATCAACAGACAAGCCAAGTTTGCTGCCACTCCTTCATTTGCTTTGTTTGTAAACTTAAAAAATGTAGTCTGTAAAATAGGAGAAGATGCTGAGGTCCTGATGTCTCTGTATGACCCGCTGGAATCCAAATTCATCAGGTTAGTGAAGTCCCAAGTGTTCTCCCTAATCTGCGCTTACTCAGTTATAGTAGCGAGGTAGATTTGTGGCATGAAAGGGCTTATGAAAGTCAAATACCTATGAAAGGCATAGGACAGGGTCACCTGGGAAGCAGCTGTGCAGCAGCTCTTTGTCGTTTTCAGCACAGCATCAGGCAAATCCCCTCACCTTGGCTATGTTTTGAGGTCGCGCTGTTCCTCCTCACTCTGTGCCTGAGGCTCCCCGTGTGCAGAGCTTAAATGAGACATGAGCACACCTGCAAGGCTGTGTGCCCTCGCTTAGCAGCAGTCTTGGCACTACTCAGAGTTTGATTTCTACATCCCCTGCTTCTTAAAGAGATTCTTCCACTTTGTTGCTTGCTTTTTAGAAGTGATACCCACAAAGGGAAATGTCAGCACTCTGCTAAGTAAATTCTCATTAGTTTAGGATAAGTAGATTGGGTTTAAAATGGTCTTCTGTAAATTTCAAAGTTGATTACAATACTTGTGTTCAAGGAAGCCCTTTAAACAGAGTCCTCAAACTGTTGTTCTTTCAGTGAAAACTACTTGGTGCGATGGTCAAGCTGTGGACTCCCTAAAGACATAGACAGATTGCATAACCTGCGAGCAGTGTTCACTGTAAGTGTGTGCTTGGGTCAGCTGGCAGATTGTAAAGCACTGTGAATAACTTAAAGCACTGTAAAACACTGTGAACATAGCTTGTGAATAACTGAGGAGTGTAGTGACCTGTGTGTAAACCGTGTGGAGTTACCTCGGCAGGTCATGAACATAAAGAAGGTTCACGTGAGGCACTTCTCATAAGTGACCATTAAATATTCTGGGTGCCTGGTGCAACCCAAAGTTGCTCTTTGAAATTTTAACTTGCTAGAAATGATTTGGCCTCTGAAGCAATTAATTTACACCGAAGTCAAGATAAACCCTTGAAGTACGGGTACAGGAGCTCCTTTACTCTGAGAGCAGTTTTGCCCTCGTGCTAGAGGGTAGCATGGTGAAGGCAAATTCTGAGCAGCATACCTTCTGCCTTCTAAAATGGAATTTGAGATTAATTATAAAGTAATGTGAAGAAAGTGCTCTTTTTAGGACCTGGGCAGCAAAGACCTGAAAAGAGAGAAGATCAGTTTTGTCTGTCAGATTGTGCGAGTGGGCAGAATGGAGCTGAGGGACAACAACACGAGAAAACTGACTTCAGGGCTGCGGAGACCTTTTGGAGTTGCAGGTAACTGTGTGTGCTCTGTCTATATCGTGTTCTGTTCTTGCAGAGAAAACTAGGTGTTAAACTCTCGTGGGGTTGTACAAACGCAGTATTGTTCCGAATTTAATCAGACTGATGGATGTATTGTGGCGTTTAGGGTAGCCTCTAGGACCTGTGTTAGCTAGAGATGCCAAAGTTAGTTGTAACATGATGTTACTCTTTAGGAAACCTCTGAAATTGCACAGTTAAGAAGTCCATCCCTCTTCTGAGTCCCCATTGCTTTCAGTCCTGCAGGGTATTCCCTCAGCACCCCTCTTGCCATATGGATCACTTCATTCAGTACACTTTGTTTTTGTTTGCAGTGATGGATGTTACTGACATCATTAACGGGAAAGTTGACGATGAGGACAAACAGCACTTCATTCCATTCCAACCGTAAGTAGGGAACAGGTTAAAGACAAAGCAGAAGTGAAAGAATAACGATTTTAACGTACAAAGTAGTGTTTTCAAAACAAGTTAAACTTCTGGTTGGAACAAGTGTTCTGTAGATATTTTGAGGGTAATTTATTTCAGTGTCATGCTTTATCTAGAGTAATCCTTACTAATCTTTCTTCCCATTAGTTATAGTAGTGATAGCCCTAAAAACTGTTCTTTTTCTATGTCTTGACTTTAAAGCATGCATTCCTAGTTTTGCAATCTTGATTTCTTTTTGTTTAAAGATTTCAGGGTGATAATGTGTAAGGGGTGAAATGCTTATAGAACAAGTGCATTGTTGGTTTAGATCTGCCAGAGGTTGATAAAGACCCAGCAGAGTTACCAACATCTACTGCAGCATGAGAGTCACTCCTGTGAGATTAGTAAATGGCAATGTTGGTGTTTTTCTTGGTAGCACATAAAAATTCATAGTAAGGGCAACTCTGGAACTGGAGTATAAACCAAAGCTGGGAATCTGAAGGATGATTTGATGTACCTTCTGCATGATGTTCTCATAGAACCATGGAATGGTTTGGGTTGAAAGGGAGGAGCTTAAAGCTCATCCTGTTCCATCCCCCTGCCACGGGCAGGGACACCTTCCACTGGAGCAGGGTGCTCCAAGCCCCTGGGTCCAGCATGGCTTTGAAAGCTGCCAGGGATGGGGCAGCCACAGCTTCTCTGGGAAACTTCATCATGTGTGACTTTTACCTTGGGTATTTTAGTTGAATGGTAGGGGAGAGGATATGTCTGCTGCACGTACCTGTTATAGCTGATTCATAGAATGCAGCAGACCAGTCTGCTATGTGGACCTGGTCTTAACTCTAGTCATCTAAAACCACAAACCTTTCCACAGACCCTTAGAGTTCTACAGACTCTAAGGTTCCCGACATGGAGTTTGTCACTATTGTGCAATAATTAAATTAGCTGATAGCAAATGTGGAGTTGGTCTCCTTTAAAGTTCTGGCAAGTTTGGCCTGGAGAAAAGAAGGCTCCTTAAGAGGAGACCATAGAGCAGTTCCAGCGCCTAAAGGGGCTGCAAGAAACCTGGAGAGGGGCTTTGGACAAGGGTGTGCAGGGACAGGACAGGGGAATGGCTTTAACTGCCAGAGGGGAGATTGAGATGAGTTCTTGGGCAGAAATTCTTCATGTAAGGGATGGTGAGGTGCTGGCACAGGGTGCCCAGAGAAGCATATTAACAAAAGAGCATATGTGGCAAATATTCCACTCCATCCATATTCATAGTTTCTCTTTTTCATTCCATGAAATGGGCAAAGGTGGAAGAGAGAAGTCAAATAAATGTACATAAAATATGAATGCTTAGTTTTCCCTTCCTGTCAAATACTAGATTGCCATCTGTTCCAAAAGGTGAAACTTGGTTATGTGAGCTAAATTCCTTGATTCATATACTAACTGATTTTCAGAGGGGGTTTAATAATATTAAAAAGGAAAAAGCCTGAAATAGTGTAATCTGAAATTCACTTTATTTTGGAAAATAGGCTTAATTCAGCAAGCCCTTGTGATTTGCAGATGTGGGATGTTGAGAGGCTTGCATCCTGTCTGAAAGGGTTTTGTTTGTATGCAGCAGTGGTGTGCAGGGTGCTAATGTGGAGATCCCAAGTACCATTCCATTTTGAAGGAAACCAGGAGGTTTTTAGGGAGGAGTGAGTTCATGATATATTTATTGTGTGCTAAACAATCACAGGCTTAGTTTTTAGTGAGAGTGGAAG
This sequence comes from Psilopsiagon aymara, assembly GCA_024733675.1. Classification (NCBI taxonomy): domain Eukaryota; kingdom Metazoa; phylum Chordata; class Aves; order Psittaciformes; family Psittacidae; genus Psilopsiagon; species Psilopsiagon aymara. Next base: position 4,360 of record JANRGW010024250.1, read on the forward strand.
CATGCAATGAAAATGATGAACCTCTGTGTATGGAAGTGGACGCTAATGGAACATGTAGTTTTCTGCTCCATTAACACCAATTTATTTTTGCTCTGTGTAGCTATAAATCAGATTTTGAAATGATGTTTGCTGGTTTTTTGGATACTAAATTAAAACATTCTTCTGAAAGTATATTTCAAAGAATATGAATAACATGAGAACACGAATCCTGGTGCCATTATTTGCAATGTCGGCTGAGGTTGTGTGTATATGAACCACATATTTCTCCTCGTTCCATGCTTTGCTTCTCTTGTACCACATGCAACTCTGGTTTCATATCTTTGTTTGTATTCATTTACTAGCCACCACCACAATGGCTGTCAAAAGCACTTGGCGAGATTACTTCAATGACACTTCATGCTGCTGTTTTATTTAGAGGGTTTCCATCTTTTCATTCATCAAGTTTAACAACGTTTGGATTATCTGCTTTCCTTCTGTGCTGTTTCTGTGGGATTTCGGGTGGCTTTTCCTTTGGGTGGTGTGTACTGCTGCTTAACCTGCAGAATGACAGAAGTGACCCTGGAGGGTTTGCAGGGCCAGCCTGCTCTCTCTCTATATATATATTAAAGAGAAAACTGCCTGTATAGGTTTTCACTGCTTACCAGGGGATTCTCAGGTGGGAACCATCCATCCTCTCCTCCTAAAGCATCCCCTGGGGCCTGTGCATGCATGTCCCTGAAGGGAGAAGTAGCAACTCAGGTGTGCTGTACTTCTCTTCTGATTAATGCTCTTCCTCTGTCTTTCTTGTTACCTTTCCTGTCCTTTGTCTTGCGTTGACTAATAAATACTCTTTGTCACAACTATGATACGATCTTTTGTGTTCCCTTGTTACTGTGACTTCTGGTTTTCTGTGACCCTTTGTTTCCTGGTGTTGGTCGTCATGTGCATCCTCCAGGCTAGCGTTGGATGACGCCATTCGACACAAGCAGCTGAACATATCATCCCGTTTTTCACCCAGGGTGGCAGGGGAGAATGATTTCCTTCAGACTGTTATAAACAAAGTGATTGCTGCTAAAGAAGTTAACCACAAGGGTCAGGGTATGTACTGTTATGTTTCATATACAACTGGTCTAAAACATATACACACGTGTAACGTGATGGGTTTAATTATGGAATCAAGGGTGCGTAATATCACCTTATTCACTGCTGTTTGGTAACAGAATATGTGATTGCTTGAATTGTTTCCCCTGTTCCCTGTCCTTCAGGGCTCATTCTGCCCTGAGCCTTTTCCCCCTGCCCTATGATAACTCCACAGGTTTTCCATCCTTTCTCTTTTGTCCATTGTTTGGACATCTTTATATTTCTGTCCTGGAAACAGTGACTTAAGGAATTGGTTTTTGAGCTGCAGTTTGGCCTCTTAATGCTGAAGGAAGGGATATTCTCTTCCTTCCCTTTGCCTTATGTTTCCACTTTGCAGCTGCACTTGCAGCATTTTGCTCCCTGAGAAGAAGACCAGGGCATTGCCCCCAGCAGCACTGCACTGCCCAAGCTTGGAGGTGGTAAGGATGAAGGCAGAGTAGGGGAACCACACTGGTACCTTGAATTATGAGCTGCTCGTGTCACTACTTGCAATTCAGTGTATGCTCTGCTGATGTGAAACTCGGTTATCTCTTTAAGTCTGGGAGTTTTGTGTGTGTACAACACTTGATCATGTATCTGTCAGTTAAAAAGTGAATTATGGGAGGTCTCAGTTATTACTGTACTGCCTTCAGTATTTTCTTGGGATTAATACAGCATTGTGCAAGCCAATATGGAATTGCCAGTAAACACTCTAATGTGAATATCTGTATCACTTCTAGGGGGATCTGAGCAATAGACCTAAGGAAAATGTTCTACATTTTCCCTGGTTTTTACTAATTAATAGCAAATAAAAATCTAAATAAGCTTATTTTATCTTATCCATTCACTAAAGAGGAAAACTTAATCTGCTTGCGTCCCCCTCACCCTCCATTTTTATACCTGAGGCCAGTGTGCATCAGATAGGAGGAGACATTTCAGCTTCTTTGATTCATTTCAGAGCCTTTTCCTAAGAACCAGGGGAGCAGCAGCAGTTGTTGCTAGGGCTGTTAGTGTAGGTACAGTTACTGTTTAATGGAATAGAAGTTGGTAGAGCCACCTCTGGAACAGGTCAGCATATAGCCTGTTATAATAGATTTTAATAGAAAAGAAAGCCAGCTGCTAAATATATACCAAACGAATGTATAGTTAACAGGATAACCCACAACTTGTTTTATAGGTGAATATTTTGGGGGTTATTTTTCATCGATTTTAATTTAGGATATTCTTCTGCAGATGTCTGCTGTATTTATTTCATGCATAAACCTGATTTGCAGTCACTTTACCAAGTGTAAGATGACTTTGGGGTTGGGTTTTGGTTTTCACTTGGGCATCATTCTTTTTCCTACAAGCTCACCCCATGTTAGTTGGGAAGCAGCAGCTTTTTAGTGACTGTTTCTGCTGCTGAAGAGAAAAATATCAACTGTGTTAAAGCTGGTGCTCTAGATTTCTCTGTGCTCAGTGCATTAAAAACGACTTCCTGGGGGTGGTGAATCAATTCAGGGTATGTATCTGCTGCTGGGGCTGTCTCTGGCATCTCAATATTGCTTGGTTGTAATACTTAAGTTTTCCTATTGAAATGAGTGTTCCCACTTCTCTCTCTTCCCATGGAAGATAAGGGTTTTATTAGAGCATGTGAGAGTTCCAGGGATAGCTACAAGCTTGAGGCAGTGCTGCTAATGGCTTAAGAACTGTATTTCCATAAGACTCCAATGTGGAAGACTGCAATGATAAGAGAAGTCTGGTGCTGGGAGGAGGAGGGATTCTCCCTGGGCCACTCCAGCTTCATGCCAAGGGTTTGACGCCTTACTTGCATTTTCCAGCCCAGACTTTGGTAGGTCCAGCTGATAACCAAGAGTTTCCTTCTTCCTGTCAGTTGCTGACTTGGTTTTCTCCCGGATGGAGGCCTGTTGTATTGAAAGTTTTAGACTATGAAGAAACTTTTTGGCTTTAGGAAGCCCATGGAAGGGACATTATGTGTATCTAGTATTGAACACCTGCCTAACTTCTGCCTACCAAGCCACCTCCTAGCTGGTATTGCTGCCAAGTGCACAATACAAGGCCTGTATACTTATCTTGCACAGATTTCCCAAGTTTTCTGTTATCCAGTGAGCTTCCAGGTGTGGATTTTACACAGTTTTCCATAAACTCTGTTATAATCAGACATACTGACGTGTGCTGTACTTACAGCTCTGCTTGAAGCAATGGGGGTTTCGAGTGTTTTGAAGTACTTTGTTGTAAATGAAGAGCAGTTACCATAATGTGTGTTCTTACATTCTAGGCTATGTAAAAAGCAATCTCTAGTAATGAGGAATACTTTACTAATTGTGGCTTTTCCCCAACAGGTTTGTGGGTGACTTTGAAACTTCTTCCAGGAGATATTCACCAGATTAGGAAAGAGTTTCCACACTTAGTGGATAGGTCCACAGCTGTGGCTCGGAAAATGGGGTTTCCTGAGATTATCATGCCTGGTAAGCCATTGTGTGAACTAATGCTGCTTTGTTACAGTTGAACCTTCTTTGGATCTCTGTATGTGTGGAAGCCCTGGGGGAGAGGGGCAGGAAGATTAATTTGAGGTATGGTATATATTACAGATAATGGATCTTCAAAGGATTTGTCTCATTTAAAGTGAACATAAAACACTTGGGTAATAGCTGCCACATGTGTTGCATTGATAAATGAAACTTGAGAACCCCCGAAAAGTTGGGATATCGCAGTAGCAGTGGAAATTCTCCTCTTTTTCCAATAAAAAAATGTACATGAAGGACACACTTCATCTTCCTAGCAGGGGCATATATCAAACCTATCTATTGTGCCAAAACTAAACCAGAAAGATTTTTCAGGTGAATGGGCCTGATTTAGAGGTATTTAGGTTATTTAGGTCTCTTAGGGTTTGTACTAGATTTGGAAAGAAAGCCGTATTGTCTTTTTAATACGTATATCCCATGGATGTTCAGTTCTGGCGTTCATGAGAGCAAAACCCAACTCAAACCATGGTGTTTCTCAAACTAAAAGCTGCCAAAAGCAACGGGCTGCAGAAGAAAAGCTTCACTGTCTTTTTTGGATTGATGGGCTTTGGAGGGTCCATTAGATATTGCCCTTTTCCAGCTCTCCCTGGGGTTGTTGACTGTGCATTTGTCAGAGGTTTCACTGTGTATCCCGCATGGATGGGGCTTGGAGCAGTCTGGTCCAATGGAAGGTGTTCCCTGCCTATGGCAGGAGGTTGGAACTTGAGGAGCTTTCAGGTCCCTTCCAACCCAAACTGTTCCATGGATCTATGACATGATTCTGTGTTTGAAGTACCTCAGTGCCTCCACTTGTTCTGCTGGTATGCTGGCACATAAACCCTCTGCCTATGAAATTGTTGTCAAGTCCACGTTTCCCCATTTAGGTGCAGTTGAAGGGCATTTTAGGACCTAAAGCTATATACAGTTCTCCTCTGCAACCCCCGAGGCAGCAGAGTCATCAAACCACTTCCTAATGTAACAAGTTACAGACCTCTGTAGGCTGCTAAATACTTTTAAATTGCAAAATATCTGTGTGTGGGTTACATTAATGCTGTGTTGGAACTCATCCTTTGAAATCAATAATGCAGGAGGTTGTATTAGAGTGGAGCTGAGGTGTTTTTTGAGTGATGGTCTTCACGATGATGTGCAGTTCTTTCAGTCCATAGAGAGTGTGGGATTTGTTTGTCAGATTCACCTTGCTGCAGTAGGGGTTGATGGTTCAGACTTTAGAAGTCTCAACACAGTTTTAGCTGAGCATCACTTTCCAGTACTAGTATTTTGAATGTCCAATGGTCCAAGTACTGTGGCTTTATGTTTTGCCATATATAGGTGCAATCACTGTTACTAAATGTGTTGGTCATAGTACCTACGTATCATTGGTTTCACAAATTATTATATATACTGTGAAAATTGCTTAGAGCTTTGCTTTCCCTTTCAGGTGATGTTCGTAATGACATCTACGTAACGTTGGTGCAGGGAGATTTTGACAAAGGTAGTAAAACCACGGCAAAGAATGTGGAAGTTACAGTGTCTGTGTATGACGAAGATGGCAAAAGATTGGAGGTATTACAGTACTGAATGTCTGCTTAGTTTGGTTTTGATTCATGTCTGTTTAAGCCTTTTGAACATCTTTATGTATGTCAACTTAAATCCCTGTTTTTATTTGCAACAAAACTGTCATAACTAAACGTGAGTTGTCATTTATCAGCACATGCACTTTGCTACTAGTTTAATCAGCACTCTAAGCATGAACTATTCTGTCTTATTTTGACCTACTTCATAAATGCATTCATTTATTTGGATGAAAAAGTGAAGTTTAAGGTAGACATTAACATTTTCTCTTCTCTGTGTTTTCAAGAGCGTTATTTTTCCTGGTGCTGGTGATGAAGCCATCTCAGAGTACAAGTCAGTAATATATTACCAAGTCAAGCAGCCTCGCTGGTTTGAGACTGTGAAGGTATAGAAACCTTTACAATAACTCCCTCTGTGTGGGTTAATGTGCAATTATCATAGGTTTCAGTGGAAAGCCTTGAGAAATAGGACTAGGGAAATTCAGTGCCTGTGTTTATCAGGACAAAAGGAAAAGCCGAGGAAAGCTTTCAGAAACTCCTGGAAAACAGCTTTGATTTTAATTGCCTATTGAATTTTATTTCATTCTTTTGGTCAGGACAACTGTTATGGGGGCATCCGTAACTCCAACATCTGCTTAGGAATGGTTTACTATGGTTCCCTGGAGTTGACCTGGAGAGGCAGGATATTAAGGTTAAAACATAATTGCCATAATGTTGAGCTGATCAGTTTTCTGGGACCTGGGCTTTAAGCTTGATGAATTTGCTTGGGTGGTAACATTTTCACTTAAATGCCATGTTTTAATATTACAGAGGAGGCTGTGTTGGCTTTATGAAACATATTCTGTCTAGCTATAGGCAGTGGGAGAAGGGTACGTACTGAGAAGGGGCTTACAGCCACTCCTCACACCATTCTGTTAACCCTTCTGGAGTACTGACCGCATCCAGCTTTGGGGCCCCTGACGTAAGAAGGACATGGAGCTGTTGGAGCAAGTCCAGAGGAGCCCACAGAGATGCTGCAGGGCTGGAGCAGCTCTGCTCTGGAGCCAGGCTGAGAGAGCGGGGCTGGGGCAGAGGAGAAGAGAAG
>JANRGW010024252.1:0-18602 GCA_024733675.1 Psilopsiagon aymara
GGGCAGGATCACCTCCCTCAACCTGCTGGTCACGCTCCTTTTGATGCAGCCCAGGATACGGTTGGCTTTCTGGGCTGTGAGTGCACATTGTTGGTTCATGTTCTTTTTCTCATCGATCAGCACCCCCAAGTCCTTCTCTGCAGGGCTGCTCTGAATCTCTTCTGTGCCCAACCTGGAGCTGTGCCTGGAATTGCTCCAACCCAGGTGTAGGTAGGACCTTGCACTGGTCATGGTTAAACATTTTTAAACATCATAAAGTTGGCATCTGCCCACCTCTCAAGTGTGTCAAGGTCCCTCTGGATGTCATTCCTACCCTCCAGCGTATCAACTGAGCCACATGGTTAATGCTAGGAAACCTGGCATCTTTTGCAATCTGAAGAAGCTGTATTTACCTTGCTTTTGTGTTCTATGAAGTTGTCACTTCCGGTTGAAGTTTCAGTAGGAGGTGGATAATAATTCCTTAATCTTTGGGTCCACTCAAGCAGAGATTTGTGGAGATCTCTGGACCCCCCAAACTACTCTGTGTGCACTCATAGATTGACTTACTTTGCATGTTTTTGATGTCTTTCCTGGAGGCTGAAATCTGACTTAATTTCTTTTTTAATGTTGGTCCTCTGATAAATACTTTTTATTTCAATATTTTTCATGGAATTATAATGCAGCATAGTCATTTCTGTTTGATTTGTCTCTTGTAGTGTGTCTTCTTTCTCTGCATTGGAAATAGAAGTTTACCTGCCTAGGCACAGCCTATTTGCAATAGCAGGAAACATTGTTCCAGCTACTGACAGCTTGAAATGTCTGTTCAGTTAATATTAAGATGAGAAATAGAATACTATAATCTGTCAGGAAATGTCCAAGATAGATATTACATGTAATGTATTAAGCTCTGTTGTACAGAGTATTTCAATGTAGCTCTAAGAGTAGCAATAATATTAATATAATAATTAGTTTTCATATTTTGTAAACATTTAAAAATGGCTGCTCTAGGTATTTGTAATGAAAGTGATATAGATCATAATCTTTTAATAGTAATGTTATAAAACTGTAACTGTAGCTTATCTAGTAGGTACAGAGAAATTATGCACTTTCTTTTGGGGATACTAATATGTTTAATATAATTTACTTCTCTTTTAAAGGTGTATGCGTACAGATCTGTCCTTAGATCCAAAATTTAAGAGGATTTCAGAAACGTACCTGAGCACTGGTTTTGGACTAGGTGTTGAACAACTGGTAAAAATCATTGAACATTGGCATTAACTCTGCTGTGAACACATTTTCTAATACAGAATAATCATACTCTAGTTTTAAGTTTTCTCATGTTATTCTTCTATAGCTGATGTGAGGAATATGGTAATTTGCTTTTCTTTCTATTGATTTGTGTCCAAAACTTAATATAATCAGAGGTGAGCATATCTAGGCATGTGATAGGGAACAAATAGTCAAGTATTTGATCATGATTTAAAAAGAGTTCCACTTAAATACAAGTCTAGTTTCAACAGCATGTTTTTTCTATGTGTTATTTGGTTTTACTTAGGCCAGGTTATAAAACTGCACTTGAACTACAATGAATAGTTACAGCATTATTTTACATGAAGCAATGAGGAGGTGAAAATTTTGGTTTTACTGATCCAGAAAGTTACCTGTAGGGAACAAAAACTCTTATTTTATAACATTCAAAGGAGAAAGGTGCTGTATGACCATGCAAGAAGCAGTCTAAGCAATTTAGTCAGTAAGTTGGCATGCAGTGTGACCAGATTTTCCTCTTAATTACTTCTGTATAACTACTCAATTCTGTCTTAATCCATCTGTACTGTGAGTTTACTGCAATTTCATTTCAGCCATTTCCTCTTTTACAAACCACTCAAATATTATCAGTCTGAAAGTGGAATGGTTGATTTATACAGTATATGTATAAATATACAAATGGGTTGCAGTTAAATCCTCTTGCAGATTTTCTTTGGAGTAAGAACAATAAATAAAAGAACCCCCAGTATTTCCTGAGGCCCAATTGCTATTTGTACATTCAAAGGAACATATTTTCTTTTACGGAGATATTCTTGGCTCATACTCTTACACAGTTTTGGTTTTGTATAAGTTCAAACAGGTTTATTAAAATACCAATGAATTAGATTCATGTAAATAGTTTACATAGCTATGAAACATAAAAAATATTTTTGTAAGGAGTAAGCAGAGTATTTGTTTAATATACTGAATTGTTGGATACAACTGATCCGTAAAAGACTGCATATGAGAGATGAAAGCTGGAATTTCAGTTATTGAACTTCCCTCAAGCACAGATGCTATTTCTGTTACATATGCTAATTTTGCTTTTTCTTTATATTCTGTGTGTAAAATCAAAAGTGTAATTTGGTATCAGACAACAGAAAATTATACTTAAATATTCATCTTTTCAGAATAGTTAATTTGGACTGTTCGTCATGGAAAATACAAGATTTCATACTTTTGTCTGATTTCTAAATATTAATAATACAGCACTGTTCTGTGTAATAATGTCATAAATGATTTGTTTAGAGAACTGAAGGATGTGCCAAAGCATGGGGCTTTTACAGCAGAAACTTATTGAAGTTGTATTTTGGGTAAGTGTATGCATTTTACATATACCTCAGGACCATCTTAGGAAACGATATTTCACCAAAGCAATATTTATGTTGTTCCATAGTTTGGGGGAGGGAAAAGTTTTCATTTTAATAGATCAATGTGAAGAGAGATTAGAAACTTTGATTTGGCTTTGTTTTTCTTCAGTAATATTGTTCTATGTTAAAAGTAGTCAATTCTGAGTTCCTGCTTATTCCAGACTGAACAAAGGCCTGTGACATTTCTGTACTTTATTCAGCATTATTTACTAGTCATACGGTAGTATGCCCAGGAATAAAAGAATAACTTGTGTTTGGTTCTGAAAGTAAAATATCTGTGTTCTCTTCTGCTCTTTCTTTGGTTTCCTCTATGCTTGGGATTAGGTTACTCAATGCTTTATGTAATCCAATTTCCCCTTTAAAAAATGGGGATACTCCTTAGCTATGTTTGAAAATCTAATCACAATAAATAAATATGTTCACTGATTTCTTTGTTGAAGGTATCTGTATCAAAATTTGATGATCCTCCATTTAGAATAGACAAGTTTGGACTATTTTGTACTGAAAAGTATGCAATGCTCATTATATAGGAAGTACAACTCTGCCAGGAATACCGGTGTAAACCCTCACTAAGAATCACAGAATTGATAGGGAGGTGAAGATTTTCAAGCTGTCCTGTGATTAGCCTTCTTGAACACTTGCCTAGGCTGTTTTCAGCCATCTTAAGAATCACAGGTGTTGGAAACATAACAATCTCTGCAGGCAGTTTATTCCAGTACTGCATAATCCCTTCTACTAGAAATATCTCGCTAATATCTGGGCCTTCCTTGCTCTAAGAGGACCCTCCTCCTCCCCTTTTTTTAATTTTTGTCTAACACACCAGAGACATGGAAGATTATTCCTTTTTCCTTTACAGCAGCATTTTGACGATTGTCTGAGCTAACAGTTTTGTTTAATTATTACAGAAGTTAGACTGGAACAGGAGAATGTTCCATTTCTAATTGCTCCCAATGATATGAAATGAAATGACTTTATTATTTCAATTTGAAATGAGAGATATTTTGGCAAAGGAGAGTAGTCATATAAAATCTAATTTATTCAGTAATCTTTCCAGCAAATCAGGTACAGAGAGTGTATTTTAATGTATCAGCAACATATGAATCATTTGAAATACATTTTTTTTTGTTCTGAATCTTAGTATTTCTTTTTACTTAGCTTTGAAGAGATTCTTTTTTGCCAAAGTTAGAAATTGTTAAGATATAAATGGAGTTTATATCCTATTACATTAATTTTTATTTGTATTGCCAAGAAAATGTAAGTAACATATAAGTAAATGAATGCATCTAGCACATTAGAATTATTTTCTATAAACACTTAAGTATCATCCCATAATACAGATCTATACATTGAAGTATAGCTGAGAGCAGCAGGGGAATCCGATGGTGGAAACAAGCAACCTTTTATTGCTCATTCCTGTAGAATATTACAGAAAGTAGAAATTTTATTAAAATGAGTGGATTACTAACTGAGAATTGCTATCATGTGTTTTTATTTAACTTATAAATAACAAACAACAGTTTTATTCAGAAGTTGATATTGTTGAACTTGACTGCTTTGTAATTTACAGCAAATTGCAGAGTTCTACAGATTTTCCTTCATTCAGGTCAGGAGCCGTATTAAATTGTTCATTCTGATTTCCATTTCAGAGGATGGTTAAAATATCACCTGCTGAAAAAGAGTAAAAGACAAAAGGCAGAGCAGAATGTGGCTTTAGCAGTAGACCATTATAACGTGCAAATAGTAAGAGTTATTATACAGAAGTGGAGTATGTGGGTGAATATTCACAAGCAAAAAAGAACATGTAAGTCTGTATAGCTGCTTTGCATAAGGCAAAAAATGTATTGTGTAAAAGAAAACTATGCTGTCTACTTTAAATATGCTTGGTCTCGCTATTTATCTAGCTGTCTTTTTGCAGGATATCATTCACTGGTTGACCTGTGGCAACTTCATGCCATGAATGCCATGAGAGGCAGTTTCCTCTATTTGCTGTTAGGACAGATGGTGCTGGTACTCTTCTCTAAAGTCTGAGCAGTGATGCTGATGCAAAGAAGGCCTGGGGGTGTTAGGGAAATGAAGTGCATGTCAGAAGCCCAGAGTGGAGTGAATCAGGATGCTTTTATTAGAGGTGAAGAGTGCAATGATATAGGGATAAACCAGAAGGGATCACAGAGTTGGAGTCTTGGCTTCAGTTAGAGGGAATGCATGATGTGAGGCGGGGAAGGAGTGAAGATCAAAATAAAACTTAAAAAATCAGAAGAAACTAAAAAAGAAACACTATGTGCATTTTGCCTGGGACTTTACATTCCATGAGTAATGCGGGTATGAGGTTTTTTAAATGTCTCCATACAGCAGCAGCTGTGAACATAGTCTGTTAACCTGAGTCCTCTCAGACAGAAGTGTCATTAAAGTAAAGAATGGGCCAAAACCTTTACCTATAGGTTTGAGTTGATGTTCAGGCAGTTACATATGATTCAAACATTCCTCTTACAGAGCTAGAGGCTCAAGCTGTTGTCTCACTTTCCTAGGTAGTTTTCAGGGACTTCTGTTCCTTTTTTGTTTTATATTCTCTTCTAAATGTTACTTTCAGCCAAGGCACCTTTTACTGAATTTATTCTTACAAGGTTTGACTTAGGTGCCATCTGAAACATTATTAAAGTCTTTTAATTGTGTTTTATTTCACTGAGGTCTGTATACATCTGGCACCTCCAAGCTCTGTGCAATTATTGGGTAATTTGGTAGATCAGACTGTAGATCGGTAATGTCTTGTACACATCTCTAACACATTGGAAATATGTCGTGTTTGTGCCTTGCCAGCTAACTGGAAATCCTGTTGCAATGGTCTTAGTTGTATCTGTTGTAAAAGGTTATTTGTATCCTTATAGAACCTGTAAGGATACAAATTGAAATGTAATTTTATTGAAATGTAATTTGATAGTCATTCATCTAAAGCATTTAAATGACATACTTCTTACTTGTGGTCCTCAGATTGGTTATAATTATGTATATTTTCAGTGGCAGTGACAAGACTGCAACAGATCTTTAATAAATTATATTTAAATGCTGTGGTGAAGGCTTGGCATGCAGAGGCCCACAGTTCTTCGGAAACAAAAGCATATTTTAAGGTAAGCAGTATGATACTTCGAATAGAATAAGCTTAATGTTTAAAGATTAACTCCATTAATTCCAACTGGAAAATCAGCTCTATCAATATTAAATTAAGCATTTTAGTACTACTACTACTACTACTGCTCTATAGTACTGGTGGTGTTACGGACAGCCTCTCTAGTAAGAGAGTAATGAGCATGATCTCTCTAGTCTGCAAGTATAAGTTTGGTCATATCTTAAGCAGCAAAAGGGGTTGAGCGTAATTGTATATTACCAGTGGTCTAGCTGCCTTGGATCAGGAAGTTGATGTCTTAGGGATAGTATTACCAATTGAGATGATCACCAGTAACGATGATGCCTTTGGATCCCTGCCACCAGAATCTAATAGGTGTAGATTCCTGCACAGTGAGGAGAAGGCTCAGTAACCTCATCTCCTCCTAACAAGTGCGGGGCAACCAAAATTGTGATTACCTGAGAGTAGGCAGCACATAGCCCCCATATGTCTCCTTGCCAGCAGCCATATCTGGACTCACTGTGAGAAACAGGGCTTTTCTCATTTCTGGGAAGGTTTCTTCTGCCAAGGAAGAGAATGCTGTAGCTTGATGCTCAGCAGATACCACATGGGGAATGGGAGAAATGGAAGCTGTAAGAATCAGATGCTGCTAATAACATGGGGTTCCAAAATCATGCTCCCACTGTTCAGCTCCTTTTTCTTGCCCTACTGTAGGATGGTCAGAATGGAAACCAGCTGAGGACAATTTATCATTTGCTGGCTGCCAGACACCAGTTTTAAAATCCTTCCTGCAGTAAACCTGTCATTAGTGCTGCTGCGTCTCTGGTTTCCCAAATTAGTTGCTAGGCTCCCATTTTTGTTTTTGTTTCTTCTCCCTCTCTTACATTTTCTTTATCATCTTTTCTTGCTGCTATCTTAAAATACTCAAAATGTTAGTCTGACTAGACTAAATACAGAAAAGTTGTCCTGTTTCTGGAGTGTATTAAGGGCATTCTTAGGGAATAATATTCTTAAATTCTTTCCATTCTTAATAACAGATGAAAGCATTGTTTTGACTTCCACAATTAGATTAGAATGCTCAGAACAGAAAGAATATAACTGAATCATTGTTTTATTTGTGTACTTTTGTATTGTGTACAGTTCTGTAGGGATTTTGGGTGCACCTATGTCACCTAAGCATAGGTTTCTGATGTGATTTGGCATGCCCTGGGATAGCTCAGGCAAGGCTAGACCAGACAGGTCTCCAGCTAAAAGCTCAGGAAATGCAAGAATCCTCTGTCCTGTATCATATCTTCTGAACTTTTGTGGATATCTCGGATAATCCAGGGCATCTAAGATAACATTTATTGTTTTTAAAATGCTGAATTAAACCATCAATGATTAGAATTTGTAAGAAACTAAATGGGCCAGAACTCACATTGCTGCTAAAGGACAAATACAATTTCAGAATGGGAAGTTACAGTCTAAAGCTCATTTTTCCCACTTACTTGGTTCTTTCTGTCTTTCCCATCCCACTGTTTTCCTCCTTCTCATTTTCTTTATTCCTAATTGCTCCTTTCCTGCATATTTTCTGTTTCTTTCCTCTTCTCCTCTCTTTCCTGTATTAAAAATTTAAATATTTAAATAAAAAACATTTTTATACCCCCTGACACTCTTTCTAGAATAAAAGGAGATTCAATGTAGCTCCCCTGTTGAGTATATGCGAAAAATACTTCCGTAGCTTTCATGCCATATGCATTGTTGGATACAGTATGACATCAGGGAGATTTTAGTCATGATACCTTTTGAAGACTTGTCTGAAAAAATCATATGTGCCAGAGTGTGTTTATGTCACAGTGTGTACACAGTGTTTTAGTTTGGAAATGCAGGTAGTCTCCTATGCTTCTATATTGTATTGCTATGATGGAAAATCATGAGATGGATCCTGAAAGTACAGTTATTCTCAGTAATAGCAGTTACAAATGTTCATAGATGTGTAACTATCTGGGATTTGAAAATGTCAAGTTTAGAAAAAATAATTTAATTTTTAGAATATTTAAATGTATTTGAAACTTTGAACCTGCAAATAAGTTAAAATTGTGCTTTCCTTGTGCTATCTTTTTTCAGAGTTTGGCAAAGAAAGAATGTTGTGAATCAAATGATCTTAGCATCAGACATGAAACGTCCTCTTTACCAGAAAAAGCCTTGTTACAGGTTTGTGATAGTTGGATGTTCTTTTTAATTTTTCAAATGTATATTTCATAAAGAGTATATATAATATTTTGTGGAAAAGAATATATTTGTGCAGTGGAAAGGAAGGTTCCTGTTTACATTATTCACTGTAAGTCAGGTGGAATCCTTTGAAGGATGACAATGCTATTATTCCCTTTAGTGGCACCTAATCATAATCTGCACATCCTAACCTGCGTGCAAACCTACGCAATTTGTCACACCTATAAATAAATAATTATTCAAATGTTCATGAATTCTGAGGTTGGTAGTAGCATCCTTCCTTCATTAAACCTCCTGAAATAGGTATAATATTTCTGTTAGTTCTGTAACAATATTGATGGTATCATTTGTGTTTTTTTGTAGCTTGGAAGAAATCTGTTTATCTTAATCTATGAGCCTTGGTTTTTAGACATTCAAACAATGATCTCCAAATATAGTGCCATCATAAGCTATCCTTTTAAGTTGCCCTTTTTTGAGGTCACATCATGTTCACAGTTACATGCTCCACTGTCACAAAGGATCATATCTTATACGCATAAAGTCTATGCATATAGAAAGCAGAATCTGAATATTAACATATCAAAAAGAATGACAGCTATTCTGAGGTATGTAGCCATTCTTTTTTATTGAGGCTACAGAGCAACAGTAAAAATACATCATATAGTTTTCCATATAAAGTTAATTTTATAACCTATATAAATCAAATATACTGTCAGTGCTACTCTATTGGCTTAGCAGAAAGCATTAATGTCTTCCATTTCTAGAGCAATTCCAACTCTGAGGTCTGGAGCTGAAAACCAAGGTAGTTTGCCAGTTTAGAGTTTATATATATTATCATAGTGTATATTTTAATGTGTGGTTTTGGGGAGAATGAAGTAGGAAGTCGGAAATCTACTGATTTGAATAGGAAATAATAACCTAAAGAATAAGAAAATAGAAAACTGCGTAATCCACACAAATGTCAAGCCATATTTCCATCCATATATATGACATTGTAGGGTGTGGAATTATTTTTGTTTGTCTGTATTTAAATAGCATTTGCATACTTAAAATCCAAAAGCTACAACTAAGGAGATTATATGTCATAAAAGAAATCAAAACTAATTATATTACTGCGGTGAAAAAAACACAAGAGGTAATAAAATTAAAAGCAACAGTGTATTAGGGAATGTTAGTCAAAACTTCATTCTAGTAATGATGATGTTGAGTTTTTCACTACAGAGCAACCAGTATCTGTTGGATTTTTAGGAAACAATAAATGAGAACAGCATTTTCCGAGTATTTCAAATCTGCTGATTAATTTAAAAGATCTTTAACTAGCAGTATACCCATTCAGGAATATGACTTTTTTTGTCAAAGTTCTTTTCTTTGACTGAGCACACAGTTAAAGAAAAGTGAAAATCCTGCGTCTTAAGCAGCATTTCGTCTCCCCTCTTTCCCTGTGTGTTCCCCTCTATGCCCCATCCAAAAAATTGGACTACCAATTCCTGCCTTTAACAGAATGAGAAGAATCACATTACTTCGAGATAGGGAGGACATAGGTTTGGGACATAGATGAAGACAATAGCCAAGGCAAGAACAGGGTGGGAGTTTGTGTTAACTGGGTGGTGTGCTAGACAGGGTTCAGGCTTTGAAACTTCCCTCTTTTTTTTTTGTGTGCAATGGCAAGACAAACTGAGTTGTCATGGGATATGCTGTGGTTGTTGTGCATGGAGGTACAGCAGTTCCCTGGTTTTCCTAGGAAGCTGTCCCAAGAGAAGTTGGCCACAGGGAATGAAAGCTAATTCTCGTGGGCTATGTTGGGGTAGGGAGCGTTAAGGACTGTCAACAAAAGGACAACAGCAGCAGTGCAGGGATTTGGCGGGATGCATGGAGGCGTCCAGGGCAAGGGAGCACCTTCTGGCAGGTCTCCTTCAGGCACAAGAGAGAGAACAGGCTGAGCCAGCTGTGCTGAAAGTATTTTTGCAAGTATTTTGTCTACATGGGATAAGTCATGCAAGTGATTGTATGTGTGGGCTGGAAGCTATTGCTTTGGGCCAGAAAATAATGGCTTTATTTATGTGTAAAGTGCAGAGAGAACAAAAGTTATTAGAGAAGAGCAGGAAGCCTACCAAAATGTTTCCATTTTGTATTTAAAAACAATGCAGCTCCATTGACCCACAGAGAAGTGCAACTCAGTGTGGCTGTCACCTGGCTTTCTTTTTCTTGAGCTGTCTCTATTTTATTTAGTACAGGAAGTGCAGAAAGAGCTCTTTTGTTTACTGGCACTGTCCAGAACTTCATTCTAGCTGAGTGCCTAAGCACCTGCTGCGCAAAGACAGAGCTTGGCTTCCTTTCTTCCTCTCCTTCCTCTCATTCTTCTCCATCCTCTCCTTTCTATGTCTTCCTTTCTCCCTTTCTCGGTTTCCTCCTTTCCCTCTGTGAAAAGAGGATATACCCTCATGCTGCCTTTTTGTGGATCCAGGTTGTAGATACAATCTCCTTCCACAGAAGGGTGTTACTGGGTGCTGTCTCTTCCAGGCCAGATGTGTGTTTGCTCTGAGCATTCAGACTGTGACAAATAAAGTATGCCTGGACTTCTCGAAGTTTTGGAGCTGATGATACAGAGACTTTGTCTCTGGCACTGTAGATGACATTTGGTGGTGGATCATTTTAAAATCGCAGGGTATTTAGTAAATATCATTATTAGCACGCTATCATTTATTGCAGCTTTCTGTTCTGTTTCTGTGCAAAAACCACATCTGTCAGTTTGCATTTACTGAGGGGACAAGCTCTGTCCTCAGGGCCAGCTGGAAACTTTTTGCGTTGTAGATTGCAGTTTCCTAAATAAGTCTGTGGTACCGCAGTACGCTGATGCTGAGTTATTGACAGAAAATGATTGCTGTGCTCTAAAGCTGGTTACTATGGGCTTAATCTAACATGAAATTAATGTTTCAACAGACCTTTTCAGAACTGAAAATTCAAAAGGTTACTGGTGAGACAGTGTCAAAGTAAAAGCCTCGCTTTTGTTCTTCTGATATGAAACTAAACCCTGTTAATGAATAATAATAATACAGTCTACATTTTATTTCTTATTCTAGCAAGTCATATAGTTCCATTTATTCAAATACTTTTTGTGAGTTGTATCCTTAGATTTTAAAATTAGATTGAGTTTTGAAGTTAAGGAAATAATCCATGTGTCCAAATGAAAGACTTTCAGTTAGAGAAGCCTGTGATGGATCTGACTGTAATTATCATGGGATGTAAGTATTTGAAGGGATGTGGTATGTGGAAGAAATTTGCTATTGAAAAGAATCTATGCAGTTCTGTTCTTTAAAAAGCCAGTGTAAGTCCCTGCATTCTGGACTACCTAAATATCTTAAAAATGAGTATGGCTATAGCATGCTCCCAGAATTCCACAAAAAACATAAAGCCAGAAGAGTTGTTTTGTAAGAATTGTTTTGAGTAGTGTATATGAAGTGAACACAGACATCTTGTGGGACAAACACATATTTTGAGGAGCTGGCAAATTGCTTGAATGCATTACCTATGCAATTAAATGCTTGTGGTAAAAGACACATTATCAGTGATTTTCCTACCTGATTTGTCCTTTTCTAGCTAAAGAAATCATAGACCTTGGATAGCTTCTATAGGTCGAAACGTTTTTTTTTAAGATCTTGGTAGAACACTCTTGGTATTTGTGCTTATTTTTTTTCAGATGAACTTAATCTCAGTGATAAAAATGGGTTCTAGCAGTTACGCTTTTTAATCCTGTTCATTTCAGTAGATCTGCACAGAATGTAAATCAGGATAAAAGTTTCTTCTAATGAAGGAGTATTTCCCTTAGTGAAACATCCTTTCTATTAGGAAATCTTTTTTTGATTCTGACAATTTTTTTGTGACTAAATTATTATAAAGCGTATTGCAGTATAACCAAGGTAAACCATGGTCACATGAACTCTGGTAAGCCATGCACTCTACACAGGTAGTCACTCTTTCTGCACTTCTTAATTATGTTGATTACCAGAAGTGAAACACAATTTGCAGTTGCCTCCTTATTTTTACAAAGGCTTTATGTGTATTGTGTACAACATTCATTTGTGTCTCAAAGCCTCTATTTGACTTGTGTCTGTGTATTCTGAGTGAACTCTGTACCAAGTGTGCATTTGTTTTTCTGGAGCATATTTCAAATCATACCTCATATACTGCTATAATTTAAACCAGGTTTTATTGTATGCATCTTTGTATGGAAAGTTGTATAACTAGTATGGAAATACTTATATTCTATAAAACACACTGTTATCTTTGCTATGTTTTCACTCTGACATTTTTCTATTAAAGTATATATCTTAAGTGCTAAATTCTTTGAAAATGTATATTAATAAGAAAAATTCTTCTTCAGTGGCAGGTTATGGGATAAAATGAGAAAATTTCTTTTTGTATTTTCACTACCATATCAGGTTTAAAGTGTTGCATAGATGTATTATTTTGCAATTAGAAAATTAATTACCTTAGGAGCATAAAGTTTTCCTTACAGAAAAGTTTTTTTAGGAAAAGTCATGTAGGATTGTATTAACTGTGTTCCTTTCAGCTGGTTTCTTTTTCATACTCAGAACATTTAAGTGTTGCATTACATGTCAGACATTTGTATTTCAACACATGATGTAGCATTTCAGTTCTGCAAATGATTATGGATAAGGGAATTTTTAGTATGTAAATAATCCAGCTGTCTCATATGAAAGTCTGCATATGCTTTTTATCTTTGAGTCTTAAATGCATCTTACATTCTCAGATGGTTATAACACAATGCGTGTCTGCTTCTATAGCAAAGACATTCAAGTTTACTGTATTTTCCCTTATTTAATTTTTCCAAGTTTCGTCTAAGATTAAACATTAGTGTTCTCTTGGCAGAAATTCCATTTGACAATTGGTCATAAAAACAGCAGGTGAGGAGCTATGGCACAAGCTTGCCAAAAGTCCTTTTCATTCAGTCTCTCACTTTTATGGCCTGACACTGCTGTACCTATGATTATTTTGCTGGACAAGACCTTTTTAAAATGCTACAATTTAATTTTCCAATATGTTGCTTAGTGGTAGCAGTATATTTTGAAATATTTACCTATATAAAATTGACTACCGGTATAGCTTATATATTTTTTCTACCTTAATATAACACACTGATTTTAATATTCTGAGATTAAAGATTTATAGATATATTTACCAAATTAAACTAGTTAAGTTAAAAATACTTTTGAGGCAGAAACCACAAAAACTCTTTAGAGGTAATTTAAATTGTATTTAAAAGTACTATAGTTAGTCTACAAAGCTTTAGCCCAAAATATATTGTCTCAGATAGGCTTAGGAGAGGTGTTTGAATAAGTGTTGTTTTCATATAGGTGAAATAAAACTGCTGAGAGTGCATAAAAAATCTTCAGTTCTGAAACTTCCCTGTCATTCTTTATCATATCTTGAATTGATGAGCTTTTAAGCACAGCAGTATTTTCATAACTCTTTATTAAGGCTGTTAATGAGTAATTATTGACATTCCGCTATGAAAGATATGTTTAAATTCCTAAGAAAGAAGTTTTTAGTTTGAAAATAGCTCTTATCATTTAGGATAGGTGAATATGTATCATTTAATGCAGCAGTGCTTCTTACTGAATAGGTTTTAATATCATGTATATCTGTTTGTTTTATTTAGATTTTCCGTTATGTAAATTTGGTTGATCTGGCAAGATGTGCTCAAGTTAGTCAAATGTGGATGCTACTGACTCAGAACAGCTCATTATGGAGTGACGTAAGATAATCACAATATTCTATTTCAATTTTATTTATTTTTAACAAGTGAGACGGGGTAATTTAATTTAAGAATGCTAAAAGTTTTATCCCCAAATATGACTTCTTCTACTCAGCTACATGAAGAAAAAAATAGGAGCAACTCAAATAAAATTGTCTGTGGTATACCATTATAAAATCAGTGGAAGTGAAAGAGAATTGGCTACTAAGAGCTTGGCTTAATTTAGACAGTTACGTGTTTTAGGCTTAATATCCATTTAAGATCCAGAAGGTGAACAGAGCTGTGCCTTGCAAGGCTAAGAGATCTGAACTCCCATATTTGCTGTTTGGGAGTTACATGTTTCCTGAGTGTAATATAGCACTATAGGCACATATAGTACAGATCTACTTTCCTGACTCAGGGAAAGAAATTCTGGAGGTCTCAACAATGCTCTGCTTGCATGTCCTACTGTATGGATTTAAACAGCTGCCTGTTCTCTGTGTGAGTTTCTTTAAACTGACCTTCTGATGTGCTTAGATGTCACATACATTTTGTAGATTCTTTGCTCAGATTTGAGTTGTTGAAACTATCCTTGGGCATTGACACCTAAAAGATCACCTTGTAGTGCCTGGAGTCTTTATTAGGTTTGGTCTTAATTTCCTGTGAAGTATTAATGGTCTTGATGAAAATAGTACTAAAAATGATGATGGTTTTAATGTAATAAGAACAAAAACCTAGTAAGAAAGTGAAAAAAAAACGAGAAAAAGTTCCTGGTACTTTAACCACTTCTAAGCCTTCTGAATAGAAATAACAGTAGTTGGTTTGTCAAAGTATTTGGGTAATAAACATGTATTATGAAATGTGCAACAAACAGATGTGATGTGGCTTTAGCAGATTATACAAAAGGGTGAAAAAGCTGTTTCTGGCCTTTTTACGAACAAATTGAAAGAAGATATGAAAAGGTCTTCTCCAAAAAGGAGATATTTCTTATTAAAGAAATAATTAATATCAGTAGGTAGACTGTTAACACTATTTTTGAGTATTTTTTTGTTAATATTTCTTGAACTTCTGACAGATATTTAGAAAAACAATGGGTTAAGTCAAAGATCTAGATATCCCTAGCCTGCAACTTAGATAATTTGAAGGATTCTTCTACTAAAACTAAGGTGGTGGATTATGTAGTCTTGATATCTCAGTGTATCAGCAGACCATTAACTAGAAAAAAATATCTTTGGCAAATTTAGGATTTCATGAAGTAAACATTCCAGTCTAAAATTTTCTTTGCACTAATATGCTGACATATCATATTTTGGCTGTTCAAGATTTGTCTCAGCTCCATAAATACTGTAGACACAGGCTTCCTCTCCATTTAAGTATTTTCACACAGCTGTGTTTTCCTGATTATTGACTCAGTGTTTGCATAGACCATGATGTAGTCAGTAGAGATTTTGATAATGATGTGTCTTTGTGTATCCTACCTAGTTTTAGAACTGAATTATAAATCAGTTGTTTAAATTTTTAGATCAGTTTTTCCTCAGTGAAGCATAAAATTCAGGACGAAATAGTAGTGAATGTTTTGCAGAAGTGGTGTCCGTATGTCTTCCGTTTGAATCTTCGTGGTTGCTCTTCTCTTCACTGGCCTACCTTTAAAAGTATCAGTAAGTATTACATGTATTTATTAAATTTTACTCCCCTCTTTAAACTGTGTCTTCAGTCTGTGCTTCACTACTGTCCAGTTTTGCTGCCTATATTCTTCTCTGTGTCCAGCCATGATGAAGCAATGTGAGTATGAGATATATAAAATTACTTTAAAGGCAGCCTAATTCCTTCATGACAGTCTCCAGGCCCAGCAATCTCCATATGAGATCTGAACACTTCTACAATGCCAATAGAATGTTTATGTTGTGTGTGAAATGCTGTAATATGACAAACAAGATTGGAATGTGCATATGCTTTAATATATCCAAATGCCAGAATCCAACTCTACTGAGATAATTATCACAGAATCGGAGTGCCTGAGGTTGGCAAGGACCTCTGGAGGTCACCTGGTCCAAACCCCATGCTCAAGCAGGGCCACCTTGAGCAGGGAGCAGGTTGCCCCAGCCTGTGTCCAGATGGCTTTTGAATATCTCCCAAGACTGGAGATTCCACAGCCTTCCTGTGCTCAGTCACTCTCATAGTACAGAAGTACGTACACCCTGATGTTCAGATGGCAGTTCCTGTGTTTCTGTTGGTGCCCATATACTTTTGTCTCCTCTGACACTGGGCACCCCTGAAAGTGCCTGGCTCCATCTTCTTTGCACCCACCATTCATGTGTTTATATATATTGGTAAGAGCCCCCTGAGCCTTCTCCAGCTGAACATTCACAGCTCTCTCAGCCTTTCCTTGTGGAAAATATGCTTCAGTCTCTTAATCATCTTTCTGCCCTTTGTTGGACAATCTTCAGTATGTCCATGTCTCTTGTACTGGGAAGTCTGAAACTGGACATGGTACTCCAGGTGTGGCCTCACCAGTGCTGAGTAAAGGGAAAAGATCACCTCCCTCATCTCCTGCCAATACTCCTCCTAATGCAGGCCAGGATACCATCCATCTTCATTGTAACATGGGCCCGTGGCTGGCTCGTGTTCAACCTGGTATCTACCAGCACCCTCAGGTCCTTTTCTGCCAATCTGCTTTCTAGCTGGGCTGCTCACAGCATGTATACATGGGGTTGTTCCTCCCCAGGTGCAGAATTTTGTGTTTGTCCATGTTGTACTTCATGGGATTCCTGCAAGCTTATTTCTCCAGACATCAAGCATCACGACCCTCTGGTGTAGTAGCCACTGCTCCCAGTTTGGTGTCATCTTGCTGAGGGTACACTCTATCTCATCATCCAGATCATTAATGGAGATGGTCTAGTGTGAGGTGTCCCTGCCCAAGGCAAGGGGGTTGGAACTAGATGATCTTTAGATCTTTTCCAACCCTAGCCAATCTGTGATTCTATGTTAAACAGAAGTGGACCCAGTATTGACCCCTAGGTTATACTGTTGGTGGTCCCAAACAAGAAGCTCACAGACATACACAAGAAAAAAAAAGAGTCCAAACACGGTCCAAGACAGTGATGTGGTGTTTCAGTTTTAGCACAAATAATAGGTACTTGATTCTGCTGCCAAAACAGAGTCCCTCTGAAAGTAGAAAAGTGTCTTAGTCCTTCCTGAGAATATGTGTGAAAGTTCATGGGACCATGTGCTCAGACAGCATTTTGGAATAGTTTCAGGTCAGTAATCTTCTCAATGCAATTGTATTCACTGGTGGAGAAGTGGGCAGGAAGAATAAAAGCTTTTATAGTCAGTGCTAGAGGGTCAGTGCTAGCTGTGCAAGTGTACTTCATATGTCAGGAATTAATCTGCATCCTAACTGTTACTCAGACATTTTATCATGAAGAGTCTTAAAACATCCTGGTAGCATTCTCATGAAAAAAACCTCTTTTGCTACAACTTGGCAAGATCCCAAGCGATGTTTTTGATTACTGACACAGCTTTACTTCAGTATTTCTGAAGCAGGCGAATGTTACTGATAGAATCTTTTCTAGCATACACTTTAACTGAATGCAAACGCATAGAAAAGAAAAGGAAAATGTCTTTCTTTTCCAAATCAAAATTGTATTTTGATTTTTTGAGACTGTAATGCATTTACTATTTAATCAGGTAACACATGATTGAAATTGTCGGTGCAGCCTGTAACAATTTCAGTGCGTTTTATTTTGGTTTAGAAAGTGACTGTGTAATTATGGGTGAAAAGAATTTGCTCTCTAGAATGATGATGGAAAAGAGCAATTGGCTAAAATAAAAAGGATATTTGATCATGGTCTTGGCTTTTAAATCACAGGAGAAAAGAGCATTCTCGATATCAGCATGCAAGTCGTTTAATGAAATAATTTAATGTTATAATGAACTTTGGCAGCTAACAAAACAAGGATGACAAAATAAATCATACACAGCCATGTTACCTCCATTATGGGGGCTGTACTTAGAAGTGATAAAGCCTGTTATGATTCTGTTTTCTTTATGTATCTGAGTACAAAGCTAAAACCATAATAATATTTATTCTATTTTAAGCTAAAAACATGCAAAGAACAGTTGTGGTAGAACAAAACTTTATATACACATGCTGTTTTCTATCACATTGTTTAACTGATATTGAACATATTAAAATGTTAATATTAATTAATAAACAATAAGTATTAATATTAAAATATTAAAATAATTTAACTTAGAAATATCAGAACGTTGATTATATCAATTGGAATATCAGCATGTTGATAGCCATCCATTTCCATTTATCTTACATATCAAAGACACTAAATGAAATCTGTGTATTTGCACGTTATGTATTTTTTTCCAGTTTTGTTGCTAATTTTGGTTTTTTTCTGTAGTCTCAGAACCAAAAATTTTGTCTATTTACATCTACTCAGTGCTATTAAACTAATTGTAATGAACTGTGTATGATGGTCCACAGGGGCTTTTAGCAAACATTCACAGCATCATAGAATAGAATCATAGAATAGTTAGGGTTGGAAAAGACCTTAAGATCATCTAGTTCCAATCTCCCCTGCCATGTGCAGGGACATGTCCTACTAAACTATATCACCCAAGGCTCCATCCAACCTGGCCTTGAACACCACCAGGGATGGAGCATTCACAACTTCCCTGGGCAACCCATTACAGTGCATCACCACCCTTACCGTAAAGAACTTCTTCCTTATATCCAATCTAAACTTCCCCTGTTCAAGTTTGAACCTGTTACTCCTTGTCCTATCACTACAGTCCCTAATGAAGAGTCCATTCCCATCATCCCTATAGGCCCCCTTCAGATACTGGAAGG
>JANRGW010024253.1:0-11008 GCA_024733675.1 Psilopsiagon aymara
CTCCAAAAGATATCAGGGTGGTTGAAGTCCCCCATGAGAACAAGGGCCTGCGAGCGTGAGGCTGTTCCTATCTGTCTGTAGAGCGCTTCATCCAGAGTCCTCTTAATGAGGTGGTCTGTAACAGATCCCCACAGTAATGTCTCCCATCGCTGTTCTCCCTTTAACCCTAACCCACAAACTCCCTGTTGACTGCTCACCTGTCCCCAGACAGAGTTCCATACTCTCCAGCCTATCCCTAACATAAATAGCAACTCTCCCTCCCCTGCTTGCCTGAACCATCATGGAATGGTTCAGGTTGGAAGGGACCTTAAAGCTCATCCAGTTCAATCCCGTGCCATGGGCAGGAATACCTTCCACAAGACCAGGTGCTCAAATGGGAATGTAATCAGTAAAGCATGGGATATAAACGCAGATGCCCTACTCAAGTATCCGTACCTGAAAGTCTGGCCCACTTCCAAAATCCCTAAGGCAATTTCTCAGAGTAGTGGCTCCCCAGTCAAAGGCTGCATCAGTAATAAGCAAGATTGTGAACCTAAGACTCTACTTCTGATATTTATGCTAGAACTTGAGGAGTTGTATCTGTGTACAAGTGAAGCAAGAAACAGAAATGTTTGGGACCTGATGACTTTTGGTTGTGAATTTAAAGACGATGACAACACTGTCAAACTTCACAAGGAAACACTTGCAATTGAGGGATAAAACTATATATTTGCAACGAGACCATGTGGCTCTAGTAGGCAGCTGCCTTTTTAGGAACCCCAAGTAGTCACCAAAATGTTACCAGTTTCCATTATTAGCACAGGAGAACAAATGAAACTCACAGCTAAACAAAATCTCATCTGCATCCAAGGAGTTTGGATAGTTAAACTTGCGGCTCCTGACCATGAAAACACAATGGGTATTGCACACGACAAATAGAAACGATTTTCCAATCACTTGCAGTGTTGTAAGAATGCATTCTTAGATTCATTTTGCCTTTTTTAAAATGAAATTATGGCAAGCACTTACATGCAATTACCCAGTAATGATTAAAAAATTCTGCTGGGTGATGCTGAACAGCATTAGGAATTTAGTTTTACTAACACAGACTCATGTAAGATTTGTCACTGCAAGTCCAGTGGAAAGAACACAGTTGAGGTTAAAAATCAACTCTACATGGAATTTTTTCCATCCTAACTCAGTTTAAAAGGAGGATGAAATATGAACATGAGGCAAAAATAATATTTTCACATTAAAATATAGCGTTTCTGCCAGGGGGGAATTAAATGTACACATTCTGTTGACAGAGTGAGCATACACCAGTGGTTTTACCAAATGTTACACTAGGCAGCCTGAGATATGTTTCTAAACCAGAGTAACACAGAGAATACTTGGATATGACTCACTTTAAATTGAAACAGCTATCACAAATCTATCTCCAAAGGTTCAATCTCATAGCAGAGAACATGCAAATAATCAAAATAAATACCAGACTTAGATTTTTGTTTATGCATTTTATATAAAATACATATATATATACACACACTATTTGTATGTACGTTCTCACTATAAACTATATATATAAATATATAGCTTATAAAATTATGTGTCACTTATTTGTTCATAAACCCAGGACAAATGAACTCCTCAAATACTATAAGCCTCTAGATTACAAGGTTTTGAAGCTGTTCTCATAACACCCTCATTTCATATTCTGCCTTTTTTCTAAATCATGGTTTTGGAATACCTCTGCACCAAGATTTTCGGACTTCTTTTTAGTCTGGTATTAATCTGTGTGTTCCCCCAAAAAGTGATAACCAACTTAAGTGCATAAATGAAGCTATGCATGTAGACAGGGACCATTCTTTCCCAAAGAAAGTGAGAAAATCCAGCAGCAAAGCAAGATTTCATTCTATCCATCGTGCTAAGAAATGCAACTGCAGAGGCCTTATGCATTCAATACCTCAGCTCAGTGCACAACTGTATCCCTGCTCTCAGTTTTTCCGAGGAAGCAACACTCTGTAAAATATGGGAGTAACACAGCTGTCAAAAACCAAGAGAAGTTCACAGCGGAGGAGACCTAAGTACTTCTGGAATTTAGCTAACCAAACCGAAGGGGCCCACTTTCTTTCAGCCTGACCTCTCTTTCAAGGAGCGGTTCCAACTCCCTGAACTGCTCAGGCTGAAGCCTGACAAAATTCTCACACTGACTCTGAATTACACACACACACACCAGTATCAGTGTCTCTCATGAATGCAAGCCTCAGAGCAAAGGGTATGTGTGTATTTTCACTCTCATACCTAATACACAAAGACCAACTTATATAAAAATTAGGAGCTGAAATACCAGCACATACCCACATTCAGCAGCTTCCTTCCAAGCCTGTGTTTCCTGGCACTTCCCTCCTTGAAATCCAATATCCAAAGGCAGGCTTGTGAGTTAAAAAGAGGTTTCAGTCTTTCAGCCTTTTGACTTGTCCATTCACCACTTGCGAAAACACATACAAATGCAAGCCAGCCAGGTGAACACATATACCACAAATCCAGCAAGAGCCATTCTGACCCCAACAAAAAGAAGGCTGCAAACACACAAACCTTTGCATGCTGTACCCTTGTTCATGTTGCAGCAGGAAACATTACGGGAGAGCTGGATTATTTTTTTCAACCTCAGAAATAAATAAATCTACCTTCAGGCAAACCTGGACAAGTCCAGAGCTGCATTCCTTCAAAGCTGAATCTTTTTAAGTGTGCTTGTCTTTTCCTTTCTCCCTCCCTAACAAACACAGGCCCTCATTCCTTGCAAACTCTTCCCATGTAACTTCTATGAAATCTATACAGAAATACACGTGGTTTGTCTTGAACCACAACAAAGCTTACCTCTTTACTAGGCACGACCAGGAACTTTCTGCAATAGTCAATCACTGGCTCATTAACATTCTCTAAGCGAAACCCTGCACACAGGAAAGCCACAGTTAGGGCAAACACCCCACTTTAAAAAGGCAAGAAATGTCTACTCCTGCTGGTTGAGCTGCAGCTGCTGTTCCTGCTCCTGGAGGTAAATGGTCTTGCTAAAGAAGCATGAGACTTGTTTCAGCCAGGAAAAGCAAGTGAAAATGTAAACACGAGGGTGGAGCCTGAGGGGACAATCAGGTTCAATGAAATCTGAACTCCCGGAGCCAAGGAGGAATGGAAAGGTGTTGGCTGAAAAGGTAATTCAGTTATTTCCTTACAGTGGTTCTTTTCTCTGGCTGCTTCAATAACCAAATGAAGCTGAGTGAGTTTCAGCTCATAGATCATTCAGCCACAAGCTTATGTTTGCTTGCTTTTGATGTCTTTTTTCCTAAACCAAACAGCAGCTCTGCATAAATTAACTCACCCTATGGATAGTTTACCAGCAACAGATTCATTGAGACACATCACCATGCTGCACCACCTTCGTAGTGCTTCACACACTTACTGCAAGAATGCTTTGGGAACTCAAGTGAGCCCTGTATAACTACTGCTTAAACCTACCCATGGATGCGTTTAGCAAGGTGTTCTCAAACTGCATCACTCAACTGGTTTTACTGATGTTTCCTCTGTTACCAGTTCCAGGCTTTCTGGTGCACATCAGCCTTTGCAGTGCTGGGCACTTCTGGTTGCATGCACGTTCCCACATCTGAGGATGCTGGATTACTGGGTGTGCCAGCCTGATCCAGTTAACGTAGGAACACTTAAATCCTCAAGGCCAGGTTATACTACTCCAAAGTTTTTGTTCTGACTGTTGTGAGTACAGATGATACCTGGTCTGGCACAGAGGCAGAGAAGAGTCATGCAAATGAACTGGTCGCAATGAACTTATCAGAACCTTCAGGAAAGAGCTATGATCAGCACTGTGAACACGTATCACCTGAGATCCTTGCATTGCCCAGGTGTGCTTTCTGCAGTTTGGAGACCTAAAACTGCATTCAGTGCAACTCTCAAATTGAGATATAAAAAGTAGGTCCTGATTTAGTAAACTGGTACAAGGCTGCAAGATCAGTTCCTGGTTCATAAACATTCATCTGGCAAGCCTATAATACATTTTTAGAGAGTTTTTAGAGAAGTATAGCTTGAGAATAATGAAATGAACTGGAAAGGAAGGGAAAAGGTATAATGTCATCTTCTACCACTGTTTTTCCTTCCCCTGACTATCCAAGACGTCCAAGCAAATGCTGATGCTCATGTATAGTCCATTTTAAAGAACTGCTTTTCCAATATGAAATAGCAGCAGCTAAATAGTGAGGAAGCTGTCTGCTTTGCTGTACCTCACAAGTTCCTGACTCCAATAGAGAAACAAAGGAGGCTGAAGAAAACAAGGCATGTATGACAAAAAAAAAAGGAAACAAAATGAAGAGTCTGCTGTTGGCAAAACAGTAACAAGCAGGATCCTCAGACTCACATGAGGTTCGCAAACCTTGAGTCTTTTGAGAAGCAAAGGAGAGGGCATCCAAGACCCTACAGAATCTTTATGCTGTGCAAATGCTAATATATATTTCCCAGCCATTCCAAAGCATCACATTTGTATTTTAATGCTTTTAAAGTACTGTGAAGTAAGAATAAACTGCTTCACAAAGCACAGTTCCTAGACAAGGGGCTGACTGCTGTGCAGCCAATATGGGGCACTGGCAGAGCCAGCCAGTAGACTCACCCTTAGAATACCACTGTAAATACACTGCCCCACTTTTGCCCACCTGGAATTAAAAGGAAACAATGCTTGTGCCATGATCCAAAGTACAAAGAATAGACCTATTATTACTGCAACCTTGTATACAGAAGCTAGTATCTATTGTGTCGTCTTGATTCTACTTCTGCAAACTTTTTTCAGTCATCCGTGCACAGACTCAACTTGAAGCAGCTTGTGCTTGAATAATAACTAGCCAAGGAATAACAAAACACCATGGTACAGAAAGATTGCTACGAGTACAAAACGCTAAGTAAGTGAAGTTTAAGCGTATTACAAAGTCACTGAACTATGTGAAACGATTTCCTTGCATTCATTCCAAAACCAAAGCCCATCTTCAGGAATCCTCCGTGAATTTACATGTACTCCAAATGTCACGGTTCAGAATTCATGATTATTCTTCCTGACAGCTGGAACAGCACGCACTTGCCTTGAGTCATGCTTTTTTTCTTACTATATGGTGAGGCTTCCAGCAAAAATCTGGTATGGTCATTACATGTGAAGCAGCAGAAAACCACTGATGACTCTACAGGGTTGCTGAAAGCTGTACAGGACCACAGTATAAACCAAAGGGCTTAAAAGAGCTGTCTAAAAGGTCAACCTAATGAACTTCCTCTTTCTGTTGAGAATGCAACATGTAATTTAACAGTATTATCATTATTAATAAAATTGCTCCACCAGTCTATGGTGCTTTCAATAAACTCATCTTTGGGTGTTTCTAAGCATGTCCACAGCTAAGGCAGTTACATTTATCAGAGCTCTTTGACTGCCTAACTCACTAATGAAACTTACAGGGACTCAAGACTTCTGGCTTATTTTTCAGGCATTAGAGAAACAGAAGAAGTAATATATAGTAACCTTATATGATAATAGTTATAGTATCTGCCTTTCTTAAAAAGGGTATTATGAAGATGATCTACATTTGCTAATATAATAAAATATCTGGGTTTGATGGTAAATTTCTCATGTGCCTCAATGAGCTTGACACCAGGAACAGAAGATGAGCTTTGGAAGTTTAGGAAGTCTCTTAAAATGGGTAGTAGATTTGGATTTTATTCTTCAATATCCAGAATAAGCCTGAGAAACAATACAGAACATGCTGAACCTGGAAATACAGTCTAGCCTGTACTACTTGGGAGACAACAGCTCAGCGCCCAGGGCCACCTCAAAACCTGTACAGATGAAGGCTTACACCACAGTGCTTTCACCTGTGTCTAGTAAGAAAAACAACCTGCCCTTTCTGCAGGCAACATCTTTATACATTGATAGGCTCCAGGAATAGAAAGGACAAGATAAAAGAGCTTGAACAATACAACTTTTGCTTTCACAGATGGAGAGAAGATGACCACAGTAAGCAGCAGACCTGGGTTCTGACAAAAAAAAACTTCCCTCTACTTACTGGAAGTTGCCTCCTTCAGTCTGGAAGGAATTTGAACTAGTTGCTATTCCTCAGCATCTAGATACTGTCCATGCTTGAAAGCAGAATCTAGAGTAGGTATCAATATGCAGGCAGACCTGAAGTTAGCCCCATCTCTCAATTTGCCCTTATTCCTTAGCAGTCTGACTCAAAGCTCTCCAATGTTCACAGAAATCTTTACAACAGAAGGGATCAGTGCTAAACATTTAACACTCAACAAGTGCAACTGCGGGAGCAGGGGTAGAGATTCCCAGGACAGCTTTCAGGGATTGATCCATGAATAACAAGTGTACTATCTTTAGCAAAGCTTCCCTTGCAGCTACCAAGAACCACTGAAAAAGGTGACTGTGCTAAGGGCTGCTACTGTTACTGGTACAGCTAAAATTCTGCTGTTGGTCACTTAAAATTTAGTATCTCATGGTTTGGAGGAACTTACTCAACCACACTGTACTGTCAGAAATGCCCATGTTTTATAGTGCTAGAAGGACACTTGCAGAGTGGTATGCTTCATTCTGTACAGATTATCAAACGTAACAGTTAGCTCTTAAAAATAAGACACAGAAATGCAGTTGTGGAATTCAGGAGAGCCAGTCTTTTCTTCTGGTCTTTTCTGAAGTCAAGAAAATCCCACCAGCACATATATGAAGTGGTTGTGCAAGTAGTAACAAGACTTTGGAAACACATGCAAGAGGGGAAAAACCTCTGTATATATCTTTTGATGATTCACTAAAGAGAACCACTATGTGTTAAAGATGCCTGCTGCAGGAAACGTTCCAGGCAGAGCCCTCAGTTCTTCAGTACCCACTGTTTGTACTTAATAGCAGAAACCAACACATTTCATTAACCAGCGTGCCAGACTCTCAACCAAATGGACACTTCCAGGATAACCCCAACAGCAATGTAAGCTCAATCTGCTAGAAGAGCCCTCCTTTAAAAACCAGAACACATTACAGAGCCAGGCCTTCCTGACCAAAGAACCTCTATAACTAACCAAAACATTCTGCATCAGCTGTAAGAAGAAACTCATGCTTCTCCTGTGGTATAATTATGTGGAAGGAAACACTGGTTTGGACATCAGTGTTTAAATTAACAGTATTAACAACCATAGACTGTAGTTGACTAAGAAACAGGCACACGCTAAAATGTAAATGCAGGCCCACTCAGGAACCCAAATACATTGGGCAAAGAAAGCCTTGCTTGATAAAGCAGTGTTACATGGCCCTAAGATAACAGCCTCTGGGCAATACATAGAGAATTGGGAAGAAGAAGAATGAATGCTGTTACCTTCCTCCAGGCTTCCACGGTCTGAATCCTCCTGTGCTGGAGGGAGAGGTATTTTACACAGTCTTATCAAAACAGAACTGCAAAAGGTATCTGATTGTATCACAAACTACCATAATATATCTATTAAAACACTCACCATTTGCTGAGCCTCTTTGGTTCTAAAAGTGTAATAACAGCCTTTGACAAAGAGCTACCGAATAACATCCTTGAGATAACAACACTGCCTATCACCGAGGCAAGACAGGCATTAACAATGATAGGCTCTGCAATAGTTTTGAAAGGAACTGACATATGCAACCTGTGCTTCAAATCAACCTGTGCACTGTTAAAGACACTGATACTGGGGAGGTGTGGGGGCAAGTGTGTCCAGAAGGGGAAGTACAGGCAGTCAGAGGGAGGAGGCCAATGGAAAAAAACAGGGGCCTAGGGTAAATGCCGAGGGAACCCTGTTTCGAATCTGTCTTGTTTTCAGACATAAGACTTTAAATATTTATCTTGGGTATTACCATTCCTCTCTGGCACGCAGCATTTTGAACTGGGGGGAGAGGGGGGGAAGGACTGTACTGGTTTTATTTGAGAAAAATTTAAACTCGGCAGAACTGACAAATGGTACCCAGCAAAGGCAATGTCTCAGTGCACAAAGTCAAATTCACATGATTCCTCACACTGCCTTATCACTATGCTTATATGTGGAGGTAAAAGACTGGTTTGCAATAGAACTTGTCAGGCCAAGTTCTGGAGCTCAGCTTAGCACTTAAGTAAACACTCAGGACTTTCAAAAGGTGTTCAGTGTATCTTAAGAGATACTCTTTAAAAATGAGCCAAAAAAGCTCACTTCAAATCGGTAAGCCCTTTGAAAGCATGGCCTCTGACTGCATTTAACTGTCAGCTCCCTATCCAAAATATTCAAATACTTTTTGGGGGGTTAACAAAAGCCCCAAACACAGCAATATAAAAAAATAACAACAACCACACCACACAACATGCTCAAACCCCCAAAACATGAAAAATAAGAGATTTCAATCCAGAGCAATCATAGCTAATCAGGGACAATCTTGAAAACACTTCATAAAACTTGCATTTAGTCTCTAACATACTCAGCTGAAACCCAATATTTAAGACACAATTCTGTTACAATGAATGTTCTGTTAAAGGAGGAGAGAATCACTTATTGCTGCACAAGTAGAAATGAAACCTTGTAATCCCATGTTTGTATTCAATATGGCTGACATGCAAAAGAAACTATTTCATATTAATTTATCCCCAATTCATTTTCAGCCTCATGATTAAAACAACTAAGCAGGTTTAAATTATGTGTATATGTATATATATATATAAAAGAACTTAAAAAACTTTAAGAAATAGAAGGCAAAGATTTCTTCAGAGAAAACCAATTAATGGCATTTCAGATACTATTTCAAGGTGGCAGCATTTCATAGGGTGTTTTTTCTCCATTTTCTAGAGATGTTCTATTTTCACTGTCAAGCAGCAAGGGGGGAGATTGCTGCAGCACACCTTTTCATCCCTACCTTCTAACAAATCTCTCTTTGTCTCAAAAGAGAGACATCCAGCTAGTGACTAAAAGCTGGAATTACCATTTACACACTACCAATCTATCCTTCAGCTCCACTCACCAGAAATGGCATCAAACCTGCTGTTTTCTTTGGTAGGCATCTGCATTCCTGTTAAGGTACCACGGCCAAGCAGTTTTGCCTCAGACCTTGAGTTTTGCAATACTGAAGGGGCCCTCTGGGAAAACAAGTGTTTAACTACATGAGAGGGCACCTCCCTACTGAATAGCTATTTACTTTGGATTGAAGAGGAGAAAAAAATTCAATAAAAGTCAAACATCCCATCTAATCACATGACATGGGTGCATACCAGAATGTTAGTTATTGCCTACCTGGAGACGCTCACATCCTTTTCATTTGTGAAAAGAAAAAGAGCAGAAGCAAACCAGCTCATAAATATTTGGTAGTTTTGGACTGCTTGGTGGTGATTACAGTTACAAAAGGCTAGAAAATCTGTAAAGCAACACTCTGGAGATATAAGAATTTGGATTCCCTCAGCCCTACCCCATTTGGCTTGAATGAAAACCATCCTTTTGTTTCCAAAGTGGTTTCTTTTCTAATTATCACTGTTAAGCAAGTAAACCACTTTGCTAGGAAACAAACAGCAAGGTTCTGTTGAGAAAGATACTTAACTTCCTGCCTTGTAAAGACTTGCTGAAAGTCCTTCTCTTGTCATTTTAAGCAATTTCTAACACGTGTGCATGTTCTTTTCTTTCCACATGTCATAGAGCTGGCAGACAAGAGTGCAGAGGGATTTAGTGGTTGTTAAAGTAAGTGAAATGTCTCAAAATGGAACACAGAACAAGAACCAGTTGCATTTCTGTTGCCAACCCACTGAATTCAGTCAAACTAAAACAAACACCTTCATGGTAGATTCATTCTCTCTCTAGAATAGTCTTAGCATCCCATCAGAGTATGTAGAATAAACCTGAGATAAAGCAGTCATAGACAGTGCAAAAGGAACAGCAGCATTCATCTTTTCTTCCAATTATGCACCTTTTCTATCAAAATAAGTTCCTGCTCTGCAGCAATACATTTAATGTTTAATACCTCTGATTTCATTTGCAGAACACCTCAGAGCTCAGGATCGCACCAGGGATCCCTTGGTGGGTTCCACACAAACTGATGTTTCCTATGCAAAAGAAGGCTTCCATTTTCAGTAGGAGGGAAGTGTTCAACAACAGTATCTCTCACTCAATATGCCAACTAATAATCCTGACAATTACCAAGGAGGACTAAAAATCCTGCACAAAAGTCAAACCTTTTCCATTTACCTCCCTTTGGGGGCAGGGAAAGCTCTTTTCCCAAACCTATGTGTCATTTGGTATGAGGTAAAGTATTTGGTAAAGCATTTCAGGGAGTGGGAAGGGATTACGTGTTTCTTTCAGCTTCTGTTCCCATAGAAAATACTTCATCCTCATTTATCACCACTACTCCCCTTCTCCTGCCCCAAATGCCAGAATTACAAGCAGTAATTACTTTTACTAGGTTTTGATCATAACAGCTACTAAGCCAAACATTAGTTTAGTCCATCACTGCACTTCAAACTACTCTTAAAATAAGACCATGAACAGTCCCAATAACCAAATCAGTAGAAATATAAAGGAGATGCATACGACCTTACCAATCAAAAGGGAAACAGTGCAGTACAGCTGATGGCATGTGAGCTCCAGTATCAGTTACAAAGCAAAAAACAAGATTATTGAGAGGATTTGATAAATTTAAATGTACTGACGTAACAGAAGATACTACTAATTTGTTCCCAGAGGTGGTGTAACTTTGTGGTCAACTTGCTATTTTGCAGGAAATGAGCAACCATTTGTAAATCACAGAATCACAGAATAGTTGGGGTTGGAAAGGACCTTAAGCTCATCCAGTTCCAACCCCATTGCCATCGGCAGGGACACCTCACTCTAAACCATGCCACCCAAGGCTATGTCCAACCTGGCCTTGAACACCACCAGTGACGGAGCATTCGCAACTTCCCTGGGAAACCCATTCCAGTGCCTCACCACCCTTACAGTAAAGAATTTCTTCCTCATATCCAATCTAAAC
>JANRGW010024254.1:0-12604 GCA_024733675.1 Psilopsiagon aymara
GGAGGGGGTTGACAGTTGCTTCCTTGCTCTAATACGTAAAGTAGCAATTATTTTTACTGTGCTACTTCTGAACACCACACAGTGATCACTGAACTGTATTCAGATTTATTTTACTGCAAATTTGTCCTGTCTTTAGCTGAAGAAACTGGAATAAGGAAATTAAAATGTTTTAGTCAATATTAAATGCCGTTGCCATTGTCAAGTTGATTATGCTAATTTGTCTTATTATTACTAACCTGCCAGACCCCAGCTGTTTTCTTAGTTGAAACCTGAGTTTTCCAATAACTAGGCACTGCAGCTGCTTAGAATGGGTCGCCAGGGACCTGCACCACCACAAACATTACTCATCTGGGCTTGCCCTGATCAAACTTCTTTGGCCAAAAGGCAGGGTCAAGACTGCCTGAGATTTGTGACATACAAATTAAAAGCTTCCCGCCCCCCAGATCCTCAGAAAAGTAACATTTCTCATTCAGCCTTTGCAAAGTTATCTACAATTGCCACCTGACATGCATCAGATCTGGGAAGGCCTGTTTGGGGACACTCTAATTAGCTTTTGAAAAAAAAAATTGAAAAAAATCACAAATTATAACTGAAGACATCCACTGAGTTACCTCTCCCACGATCATTCTGTCAGTGTCAAAAGTTCAAAACTGAAAAAGTATTATTTATTTCAAATACCTTTACTTAAAACAATCAAGACCCATAAGTTTCTACACTACACTACGTATTTGCCAGCTGCATGGAACAGGTGAATGCTTCACTTTGATGGGCAAACAGCCAAAGCACTGCCTGATCTAAACATCCCAAACTGGAATTATTTTTGTTTAAGAAATGCTGTCACATGAAGTACCTTCAACAGAGCCTCAGAACTTAAGGGAAATGACTATTTAATGTTTAACATTTCACTGGTATTTATTGTTGTTTTTACTCTCATATATTAGTTTCAGATGGGAATCCTTGCCAACAATCCCTAACTTTCCATTCCTCTAACTCTTATTAACTGTTTCTGTTTGGATTACCGACATCACACATCCTAATTTCTTCCTTTCCTTCCAACAAGTTTCTCTCCGAAACCATAATCAAGCTGCCCTGCTGTCTGAGCTCTGTAGCCCTGTACTGCTTGTCATCCTTCCTCCTCCATATTTTCTTTAGTTTTAACTGGCTTTTAACTCCAGAATACCACTCTCCATGCATTGTTTTCTACAATTTCTGCATTTTACCGCATAGAAAACTCTCCCGTAAAGTAGCAGCACTTGCTAATGACAAACTAACTGGAGAAGTCAACGTAGCTTGTTCAAACACGTTGAACGCAGAAGTGTTTTAACCACAAAGACAGTATAAACAGGTGTTTTCCCTGGGGCTCTCAAGAAACACTATGCACCATGTGTAGTACTGGCTAGAGACCACCCAACAACCAGAGCCCATTCGCTGCATAGAGTGAGGAAGATTCCCACAGATGAAGCATACTGAGCACAGCTTAGTGAGGTACACGCAAATTGCTCAGGAAATACACTTAATGCAGTTCTTAACTAGTGGACTGAGCCCTTGGTTTTTATCTTTGCAATTTCAATATTCAACAGCACACTAACCTTTAATATTACACTAAGCTCCTGATCCCTTACAGACATAGGTGAGAACAAGCCACTCACTGGCCAACCAATTCCAGCCAGTTCAGCTGGACACCTTTTCTCTTCCAGGCATTATCAGGCTTCCCATGTTCACAAACTGAATGACCACAAGCTAATAATAGCATCCTTCCCATCCCCAAGATTTTCAGGTTTGACAGCAGAAATAAACTTCACACAAAAGTAGACAAATGTCCGTGATGGAAGTGAGAGGTCAGTTGAGCAAACAGACAAGCCGCATCTTGTCCAGAGGCAGGGGGAAGAAAAGGGTGCAGGGCCAGAAATCTCTTTCAGAGTGGAAAAAGTCTGAAGGCTCTCCCTTTTGCTAAGTTTATTTGCCTCTCACATTTTTTAAAGTTGAAGTGGAAAACCATGAACAAACAAACCTTGAACAGCAGATTTTAAAATGCACCCTTCACTGACCTTGTAGAAACTGAAAGAGAAAAATCTGTGAATTCCAAAGCCACTGAATTGCCTCCTACAAAATAACAAGAACTGAATCCTCTTCAGGCAAAAAACCTGTCAGCTACAAATGAATCAGTGAGGCATGCTTAGCAAAGGTTTCTCACTTTAGTCCCACAGTCTCTACAAGCACTGCCAAAATTTTTAATCCTAGAAAAGCGGATAATTCATCCCATTCAGCTCACCAGCTCTACCTCTCTCCCCCACAAAAAGCTCTAATACTTTCCCTCTCCCCATAAAGCTAGCTAACCTCTCTCTAGGAGAGGCCGAGGCCATGAATGGAGTTACTCAGCAATAGCTCTTTTCTCCTCACATGGAAGACTGGCCTCTCCATCCACCAAGATCTGGCTAGCTCTGTGGGTTTTTTCTTTCCCTTTCATTAACTTTTTCCCAAATGCACCTCACTTGGCCCTGCTTTTGTCTTCGAATCTTCTGGTGGTCTGAAAATACCTGCCAAAACCTGTCATCGGTCGTAGTACTTATAGTTTGGGATGCGTTCACTGACTTTACTGCTGAGGGCTAACCACCACTGACACTAACCTTTGGCTTCCTCACAGCTACTGAACCCCAAAACTTTTTTAAAGAACTTTTTTTTCTTTTAGCCTTTAAATGAGGCAAGTGAAAATATTTATTATAAATTCACAGAAATAACTTCCAACTTACAAAAGCTTCAGGAGAGAAAAGGCAGACAGCCAGCATGAATGTGTTTCAGATAATAGCCTTTTGTAGCCTCGTCTCATCAGTGGCAGACACATTAACTTTAAAACCAACCCAACTGCTGAAAGACGCTGAAATAGTTATGCCTGCCCACTCAGGTAACAAATGCATACAAAGCAGAAAACAGCCCTCAATTTTGACGTGTCAAAGCTTCTCCCTCTCCCGCACCTCCCAGCACTCATTTTCCATCCTTTTTTTCCTTGACAGACCAGACCTGCCCATTCAGTGCTGCACAGAAGCCAAATCTCCCAAGTGTTTGGTTCCTCACCCATTTGTCCTTCCTTCTTTCTCTTGTCATCTTGCTCACGGGTCCAGGCATGGCTTTTCTGTCCCCTCTGATACACTGCTTTACACCACCCTGGCAGATCAGGGGATGAGGACATGAATGCTGCACACCCTGCAGGGCCTGCGTCACACTCTGCCCACTTCCCTGGCAGCCAGCAGAAAGGATGGGGCAGAGCAGCAGTGTGGAGCCGCTAGCGCCCTGCCCCTTGCCTACAGACAGGAACGCCGGCCCGTTCCACCACGCCGCTCGCCTGCAGCCCACCACCACTCTCTGGAAGCTGTCGCCGTGGGCCTTCATAAAGTGCCCGTATCCTAAGGCTCACCCACACAGGATGATCCAGCACAGACAGACCCAGCACAGATCCCTGGAGAGAGGGAAACCCGATGCAAAGAGGACTACAGCAGATTCCAAAGTATCCAAAGTACTCTTTAAGCAAGCTAGCAGCACTGCCAGAGACACCCCACGGGGTGCGTACCCATACTAGCATCACACTAGCACGCTGTTCATGCATCACAGGCTCAGAAGTTTGCTCCTGCAGTCAGCCTCCCCATCTCCTCCACTCACTGCACTCTGGTTCCCATGGTGGAGCAGATGCATGAAGGCTCCCCAGGCTGAGCTACATGCAAATATACATTCCAGAACTCCAAGGAATAACACACAGAACTGAAGTAGAGCCAGGCTGAAAGCACACATCACTAAAACGCACAGTATCAGGGTTTGATCCGTAGGACACTGTTCTTCCCTACAAATCTACTTCTCATCACAGTACTTACCCTCTTTCCCACGTCTTCTCCCCATTTCTGTGGTTATCACTACATACTATCCTGGAAAGGGTGAGACTCCCAGGCACTTCATCACATTGCTTCTGAGCTCTATGATTCCCATTCTTCCTCAGTGGATCATTGGGAAATATTCCACATCACCAATAGCTTTTGCCTGAAAGACCGCTTTGTCTCTTGAGACAAAAAGCACTGAAACAATACCGTGGATGGTGAATGAAAACAAAGAGTCCTGACAGACTTACCTCTCAGGCTAACAGAATTCCAGTCCATTTGCTCATGTGTTATACAAATCCTCAGAGAGTCACATGCCAGGCACTCCTCTTGGTACACTGGGTCAAACAGAATAAGTGCATTTTTAACTAGCTATACTGCAACACACATCCGCTCCAATCACAGGAATAGTCCGCCTGTTGACCTGCACAATTCAGCACACCACTTTAAAAGGCAGAAAGGTGGCGAGTACATTCTGCCCTGCAACTTGAGATCAGGGCTACAAACACCACATGGAGGCAAGAAGAAAGAATGAACTCTGCATTCACTCCATTAGACTTCCGCAAGTCTGGAAACATTCTGTGCAAGTCAGAGCCGCTGCAAGAGTCTAGAGGAGCAAACACCCAGACTCTGCAGTGTTCACACCTTCAGCCCAGTTCCTGTCTGACTGGCCAGATCAGCAGCCTCACTGCTTCTGTCCCTTAATAATTTCT
Source organism: Psilopsiagon aymara (assembly GCA_024733675.1). Lineage (NCBI taxonomy): Eukaryota > Metazoa > Chordata > Aves > Psittaciformes > Psittacidae > Psilopsiagon > Psilopsiagon aymara. The sequence continues at coordinate 4,577 of JANRGW010024254.1, forward strand.
GGGCTTATGAGTCAATTTCAACTATAATCAACACAGGACAACAGATATCCAAGGAGAACTACATTCCTGGAAGTTTTATGACCACTGGCAACTGGATAAACTGGCATGCCCATGGTTAAAAAAGATCCACATTTTCTCTTGCCTGGCCAGGGTTTATAGTCAATCAGCACGCTGGCAGCCAGTCAAACCACACCATCAGTCATGTCATGTCTTCACCATGTGGTTGCTGGGAGCCATGGCAGGAAGAGTATTTGGGGGCACAGGCCAAAAGCATTACTGTGGGGAAGAGGTACCTTTAGAGATACACAGTTCAGAACCTGGAATTTAGCTCCATGTGAAACAATTTTAGTTTTGCATGATTTCCAAAAGGAATGAGCAAATTCAATAATCTACATATGTGCAAACATGCACACGTATGTAAGAAAATATTAAACTCTGTTAAGTTGCAACTAAAAACATTAATCTCTTTCAGGGATTTAATCTGTCAGAGATCTCCATGGAATACTTGTCTTAATGATCAGCCTGGTAGAAGAGGGTGCTACCTGTGCTTCCTCTGAGAAAGAGGCTGCAGCATCAGCTAAATCCTTACAACATACAAGAGCACCTACAGAGGGGGATGAGCCATCAGACAAAACCAGAAGTGGGGTGAAGGGGGAAAGGCGGGAGGAAGCTTTATTACTCCTCTTGTTCAGTTCCATGGGGCTACTTAATCACTTTTTTTTCTCACTCAGGGGATGATCAACCCTAACTCTGCCCAGCCTGAGGCTAACTCAACAGGTAACATACATCAGCATCTCTGGAACACCCTTTCTCTCAACTATTCTCTCCTCTCCCCACAGTGTCCTCCCTGTTGTTCAAAACACTCCCTCCTTGGGGAAATATTCTGCCTTGCCCTTGGGGAAATATTTTGCTTTGCCCTCCCTTGAGCTGGCAAACAGAAAATCTCAGAAATGCTAGCACTGACTCTTTTAGCAGCAGTGCTGGCATATGCTGGCTTGAAGTACTTGTCAGACTGCCCTAAAACATCAAAGCACAAGGTCTCAGTGGTCCAACTGCTGCCTAGCTTTTTCCTTTTCTTACTGATACTTGTCTTCACAGAGCTTAATGAACACAAGCAAGCATCACACCTAATCATTATTTTCATAATTATTTCTAAATCATTACGCAATTTATCCAAATAAATCTATAGTTAATAAATCTTCCAAAATGGGTGACTGGATAACTGTCTGACTTTGCAATTATAGCTGCCCAACACTATTCTTTAAAATCAGCGCTTCATAAATCATGGATTTTAAATAAAAGTTTTCTGTGATGGGTTTTAATTTAATGGAACTTACATTGAATACAAAACTAGTAAAGGATTATTTCAGAAAACAGTGATAAAAAATGTGCAGACTTGCCTAAATTCAGTAAACTCTTTGCATTTGCACATTTGTTAAATTAGTTCTAGTGTCTTGCGGGGTTAAAAATAGGAACAGGGATCACAGCAGAAATCAGAGTGATACACTGCTATGCATAAAGACTTCACTGCATATGGTTAAACAGTAACCAATGATATTCTTAAATGACTACTCTCAGAACTTCAGCACTTGTCCCAGAAACTTCTTGGTGCTCTACTCTCACTAAGAATGTTCCCAAAGCGTGGTTAGTCTCAGGGAAAACATCCAGTCCCACAGAAATCATGGTAAAATTGGTAGCTCTGCATTTTGTAAGCATGTTATTTAGCCTCACAGCATGGAAGAACATGCTTTCTTTGAAATCCTCACTTTACAGTGTTCTGCTCAGCTTCCCCTCACACTTGCTTGGATTGAGGCTTCACAACTTTTTTTAACAAGCAGTGCCACATGCTGCTAATTTAGGAGGCCCCATTTTACAAGTTGCTTATCTGAGTATTTGTTATACTGGGAATATAATTAAATTTTGCTGATTCTTCAGGTTCTGTGGGGGTTGTTTGGGGTGTTTTTAGGAGAAATTTAAGACAAAACCACTATTTTATGCGACCATTTCTTACTTCCACAATGCCAGAATTCAGAAGCTAGAATACACCAACTTCAGGCTCATAATTCAAACCCAACCCCATTTTCCTGTGCCTCTGTGGTAGCATTATAATCACTGATTACTTGAACATACACTGTGCTATCCTAAGGACTGTCTTACCAGGCACACAACGTACACATTTCGTGCGGAAAGAGATGACTGTGCACACTTAGTAATCTCTGACAATGTGATCTCAACATCTAACCTACAACAGCTAAACAATGCAAGGGATGTGGAATTAATACCTCCTCTTGATTTTTTTAACCTACATTTAAAAAAAAAAAAAAAAGATTTCAACATACAATGCAAATCAATCAGGTGGCATAAACAGTTCCCATATATTCCACTGTCGTTTAATATTCTTTACATGCAGTATTTATACAGCACTGTTAAACACACCAGTCCACCTTCCATCTGAAAGGTTTATAGGTGTATGCTTCCAAATTCCTACCATAAGAAACATCATTTAAAAGCAAGCATGTTATCCCAGGTGGAGCTTTCAGATCTTGTCAGGAAGGGAGGTACCTGAGCTTCATACCCTTTCAGAATTAGAAAGTACACAAAATACATAAATAACTAAAATATGTAAATCACCAAGGCTACAAGTATCATACTGTGTTATACCTATGTATTTATTACAGCATCATTCCCGCAGTCTCCTTACAATAGTCAATCTGCTTCAAAATCAGCATGTGCAAAATAGATGAGACCTGAAATCAGACTGAATTAAGTATCTATAATCTTAAGGTAACCCAACCTTCCCCCCCACCCTTCTCAGCTCTCTGCATAATATCAGTCTTATGGTGGGAAGAGACTTAGATAATGAACTAATGTTTCAATGACTATTCTTTCTGCAGATAAAGAACAACATGTTATCATATTTATTTTCATGATAATGGTCAAGTGCAGCCTAGCAGCTCTATCTTCAGCAGTGGACAGCAAGAAGTGCTTTTCCTCAGGAATGGCTTAAGAATACCAAATAAAACATGGGCTCTAGAGAAATGGACTCGAAAGATCAAACACATATTTTATATGTTGCTGTGTACAAAATACAAAGCTGACAAACCTGGAAGAGAAAATTAAAGAATACATGCCCAGCATTCACAGCTTCCTTGCGCAGCCTGTTCCAGTGCCTCACCATTCTCATAGTAAAGAACTTCATCCATATATCTAACCTGAACTTCCCCTATGTAAATTTAAACCCATTACCACTTGCCCTGTCACTAAAGGACAGCAAAAAGTACAAACACAGTACCACTGGAAGGCATGCTATCTGTGGTTAAAACATCAATGTCAGTGTCCTCTGTATGACCTGCTATAATTCAGCACGGCTAGAATTCATAAAAGCCCAGCTAGTTATATTCTATAAACTTATATTCTTGGAGTCTAAGGCAGCTGTGGATAACTTAGCTGAGACTGGAAAGGTACATTCCAGGAAAAGGTACATTTATCACACAAGTGCTTGTACAGTTTACTTCCTAAAGCAACTTCACATCAGAATCTCTGCATATCAAAACCAACTGATAAAACACTAAAGTTCCCACAGCAGCACTGACAATGCTTGGCTTAAAAGAACAAAAGTAAACAAAAAACCCCACAAACATATCCAACAAAAGCCTCAACACGCACATACACACTCACTTCCTAATGTTAGGAGCACCAAATACAAGATAAGTATGTCAGCATACACGATACTTTCTGAATGCTCTGCTCAATTACTCCAAGAAAAAGTGAGATAACACCAAACTTCAGTGTTTCTGTCAATGCAGTCAGTGCTTGCACTATAGATGCTTATAGTGTTAGTAATGAAATTCATTACATTGTAAGATAGAATAGTGATTTTTACCAGTCAATAAAACCCTTGCAAGTAACTGTGACCATGGTTACATAAAACATCAGCATTAGGAAAACATGCTGCACCTGCTGAAGGTAAAACCAGTGATTTACTACAAACAGAAAAATAGAAAAACAGTATTTAGGAGTAGAATCACAACATACTTTTTATTATTATTATTTTGTCCTATTTTGCAATCCAGCAACTGTAACAAAAAGTCTTCTCATCAAACACACATTATTAATTCCCAGCAATACAGCTAGCACCATCCTATGAACATCTCCCCATGCCATGCACAGAAATAAGAATGGTCCCAGTGTATCAGAACTGGAAGTAGCCATCAAAGGATTCATCTGAGCTCCCAAAGAGCCAGGGAAAGCTTCTTTATAAACTTCAGAGAGAGAGCAAGGAACAGCTCATCCTATAAGTTCCGTGTTTCACTGCTGAGACATGCATTTTCTTGACAGCAAATATAAATTCCTGTTAGACACGTAATGTTACACTGACCAATGGCATAAGATACCAAATCAGACTGGTCTTAACACGGACAGAAATCTAATTCAAATTGCATCTGCATAGTCACCCACCTGAGGATGCAATGCTCAGTTTTATTTATTATTGCAAATATGGATTCTCCTACAGCTTGCCAGTGACACTGTGCACTGCTAAATAGGAAGCCAACTTTGAAGCTCAGAATTGGCCTTTTGCTTAGGAAGACAAAAGCAGTTGCTTCTGGTATGTAATCCAGCTACACAACACAAACACCACACTGACTTTCTAGCAACAGCTGCTTTTAATGTAAGCTTTGGATGATTCTCATTGAGCTTACCTAGCCAGAAACAGCACTAGAAGATAAGAGAATGCAAAGTGAACCTTATTTACATAGAGAAAGGACATTCTTAAGATTAACAGGGGAAAAAAATAATCTATTCAAAATTATACCACTGGAACCTGAGAACAAGCCCACCGGAATTATGTGTGAAGTAACAGCTCAGAATTGGCATTGCACAGTCCACAAACACGTGCTCTTCAGACCCTTCTGCTTAAGGTGGCTAAGGCTACATTTTTTTTAAGCTAGGCTTGATAGGCAAAAAAGGGAACATAAGTTTGTCCATTAGCCATTATGACACTAGTCAAAAAAATGCACTTGGCTAGATACAGCAAAGCAAGGGGAAAAAGAAAAGAAAGAAACCCACCTAACACCAAATTCACAAATTTTGTCATGAAAACTCTCATTATATGGTTCAAATTAAGACTTTTATCAGATTCAATATAACTATAAATACAAAAAGCAAATGCAACAAAGGATTTGTACTTCAGTCTACAAAATCAGTTATAAACCAGAAATAATATTGAGAGGAAAACCATTAGGTTTTTTTTTTCTTTTACACTTCCTATTTCAGAGTCATGGCATTTCTTAACCACACTTATCTGAACTTTCCATAACTATTTCTGGCACAGCACATAATGCTCTTCTCGGCAAAATAAAAATCCTGATTTTCTTTGCAAGTAGGCTCAGCTCAGCAGGAGTAAATTTATAACATTAATAAATCACCAGAACCCAAGATAGCATCTCAAAACAGTGTAATATGTAACCCTTAGCTATATTTTACAAACACATTAATCATGAACAGATTGAATAAGCCTATGGTAAAGTGATCCTTCACCTAACATCTATCCAATTTCTTTCAACAGTTGATGAAATATTTTTAAAGCAATATTTTACACTATTTCCACCACAATTTGCTAGAGCTCTTCAGCGTACCCTGGTCTTCAGAAGTCATTTTTCAAACACTTAGGTGCAAGCAAAACACAGTCAATACATGGCATACACCTCGGGTCTCCCCTTCTGCCACTCTACCATTGTAAAGGATTCCTGTTGCACTGATGAATTTTCACAGCAGAGTGAGCTGCAAATCACATCTGTGCCTACCTAGGCACAGCCTGCCCAGGAGTGGATTTCCAGACCAAAGCAGGCGATTACAGGGACTCAACAACCATAATAATTGGTTTGGTAGGGTTTATTTCAAACTAGATCTAATCTGGCCCTATATACCAAACCCGGTTAAGGGAGCAGAATGCTGTTGCTCATGTCACAGTTTTGTTTAGTCTGGAAAGAACCTAGCTAATAGATGGATGCTGCTCCTTTGGACTATTTTCTGATGTGAACCAAGAACTAATGAAAACAATTAGGACAGTCACCACAAAGGCACACTTCTGACCTGAACACACTAATGGACATGCTCACAGTCACACTTCTCCACTTAATGTCAAATCTTGACGTCAGCCAAGTGAGGAACAATCCATCAGAGGGAGGCTTCAGCAATGGGCAATCTAGCACCCTGTTGCCATAAAACAAGCAGAACTGAATCTCTAATGGGAAGAAACTGTCAGTGGTTCTTCATAACCTGATCATATAAACTGGCTCCAAACCCTTGCCATTCTCTCCACTTGATTATACTTTTCTTTAGACTCAGTCTGAAACCACTTACTCCATGCCTCAATCCCTATGCTTTCTCACTTACCCCACATCCTAAAATGCTCTTCCTCAGCAACCTCCCCACTGGCATTGCTCCTTTTCTCCTTAAACTAGCTGTGAGTTGACATTCAGAGTGATCTCTGATGCAGGCTTCTTAATCTGCACAATCATCTAACTCGTTCTTTCATAACACAACAGAGGTTCCAGCAGACCTGCACACACAACACTGAAGTACAGCAATGATGCTAACGGAACAGAGAAGGAAGAGGAAGAGTCAGCATGTAGCAGCTTGGAAAGATAAAAAGGTCTTTAGCTGTCTGCGTAACAAAAAAACCTTTGGGTGAGTTCAACAGTCAGGCAGGGGTATTACAGTTGAGTTAGGAGACCATCAGAAGGAAGACATTCAGAAAGTGATCTCACAAAACAGAAAGGGAGAGGGACTCCAGAATGTAAAGTTGACAGGGACGGAATGAAAATAAATCTTGGAAAAGTATGACCTATAATGCAGAAACTTAAGAAAAAGTAAAAAAATACACAAAGGACAGATGGAGATAATTCATACAGCTACTTTTCAGAAAAATCTGAAATACTATTATGCAATTCTTTAAAACATGCTTCTCACTAACAAGTCATAAAACCTCCAACTTAATGCTTGATAAACTTCTTGCAGTACTTGGGCTGGAGGTTAATATACCGTTTAACTATCTACTTAATGCAAACCAAGTATTAGTGTAATGTGTGAAGAAAAGCATAATCTATACATTAAAAGAAAGTGAAACTTAAAAATAAAATTAACATCCACCTTATTTTTATTTATGCATGTTTCCGTATTCTCCTTGAAAAATCAAACTAATACTGTAAACTTCACCTTCAATGAACAGATTTGTATACAGAAAGAGGAAAGAAAAATGCTTCGTTTTGTCTGGCTCAGTTGTTTTTTTGTTAGTTAAACCTAACCTAACCCCAACTTTTCACCCAGTGAAAAAGTGGCACAATGTTTGCTATAGATCCAGATGAGAATTTTCTTTTCAACAGGTGATTAGGTATTTCTGAAAGCAGGAGGTAGTATCAGAACACTATTTTTCAACATAGCCTATTGCTTTTATCAAAAAAATGTAACACTAAAACCAGGAAAAGGCTTAAATTATTTCAATTTAATAAGAAATACAAGAAAATGCAGTAATAATTTCAACAGCTGAACATCTGTGCAAGGGTTCTAAGTCAACCCTGTAAGAGGAAAGCACGGTAAAATGACCAGAAAACTGAAACACTCACCGCTAAGTTTAAAAAGCAAAACAGAAACAAACCACATCAAAAGTCACTGTTGCTCAGAATACACATACAAAATACTTAAAGCAAAGCACTTTCCCTACAGCATGGAAAAAAATCGAGATCTAAAATTTAGGCCAGAAATGGTGCATTCGATCCACATTAATCTCCTGTTGATTGAAGAGAGTTAAGCTTGTAGAATCCCACACATTTACAGACTACAGAAACTGCATTATATGATTTCCTGCCCAGTAACGCAATCTGGGAACCATTCCTTTATAACACTGTCCTGGGTTCAGCAGTAGCAGTCATTTTTCTTCTTCTTAGTAGTCGGTGCAGTGCTGTGTTTTTGACTTGTGGCCTGAGAACAGCGCTGATAACACCAATGTTTTTAGTTATGGCTTAGTGA
>JANRGW010024254.1:13668-35285 GCA_024733675.1 Psilopsiagon aymara
CTGAGAGAAAACTGTTTCACTGCTTCCCTACACACATACTCCATATTTCACAGCAAAAACAGGGAAGACCCCACATAAACCCCAAACTTTTTCAATGACTAGAAAATAACATTACATTTCTCCAGTCAACTCAAGAATTGTTCAGCTGTACTGGGATCTCTTATGTGATCATAATCAGAATGGTCCTCCAAATCAACAAGAAATACCACTAAAGGTCTATTCAGTGATAAACAACCAATAGGCACATGTGGACAAAGACTGAAATAATCTTTCTTGTATCTGACTTCATCCTAAATGCCTTCCTAATCTTCAATCCAAAACTAAACACAAAGGCAGAGAAAGCCTACAGGTCTATTCTGCCCCAGAACCAGTCCTTCGCAAACCAAAGGCTGCCAAACAACTAGGGTAAGCAGAAGCACACTTAGATGATTAACATCTATTGTTGCAATTCTCTTAACACAGTTCCAGGATACAAACCTGAGCCCGGGCTGTTCTAAGTGCACTGAAGTGAACAACCATTCATTATTTTAAACTAGACCTCTGCTTATAAAACCTTCATCTTCCAAAATCCTGTAACATTCTATTCTTTCCTGAGAGATGACTGGTTTTACTTAGCCCGGCAAGAGATTTGTCCATATATGGACAACCCTGAAGACAACAAATGGCTCTTTTCCCAGTCTATTATCAAGCCAGGAAATTAGACTGCCTGAGGTACTCTGCCTTACTTACTGGGTTCAGAGCCGAGAGGAAACATTCATGAGTTCGTCAATAATCCACTTTCACAGGAAGGTGAACGAATGATTCTCCTTTACAGCTTTAGAGGCAATTGCCACCACGAATTATATAGAAGATTAAAGTCCTCACACAGCCATGCGAGATAACATAGTGTTAATGATGACAGTCAGAGTTACAGGGCACAGAGCTGTGGCCCCTAGGGCTCAGCACAGGGAAGAAAAAAAAATAGTATTCTTAGAATAATAATTAAAAAGATATAATAACCCACACATAAATTCAGCAATACTGAAAGAGTGGAAACAGGAAGCAAGAAAAATCCCTGGTCTCTGTTTTTAGTAAAGCCGCAGACATTTCTTTGCTGTTGCTAATATTTAAATCCAGTTCTGTATAAACCTAAAGTCTGAAGAACACCATTGGTATGAAACACTGCCCTCTGAAACTCAGGTGACTGTAAAGCTCTTTTGCCTTTCCACACTCAACCTGAAGTTGAACTAATATTCTTCAAGAAAACATGCATAAGAAGAGCCTATACTTCAAATAGCCTCAAAAATAGATTCAAGGTCCAAACAGGTTAAGGCTTCCTAAAAAGCCAAGAAAAAAATGCCATTCTCCTTTCAGGCTGGAAATGTTGTGAAGAAACCCCTCTCACAGTCAGCTCAGCTGCCTAGAAACTTAGTGGCAGGCCAGTCTTTGTCTTTTTAAGCTGCGACAAAGGAAATTATTAAGGAAGCATAAAATCCTAAGTGCACCATAAAAGGCATCTACCAGAAAACTAGCTGCTGTCTGCAACAAAGAACATGCCTTACTTACACCGTAATAAAAAAAAAAAAAAAAAAACAAAAACAACCGCAGTCCCTATATCCTTCTAGCAGAGGAAAAGAACCTATGACAATAACTACAACTAGCAGAACTTCTTTCAGAAACTTAAGCAGGTGGGATTATCTCCTCAATGGAAAAATCTGAACTGATGTGTCATAATCTATTTTTGTTTTGTTGGGATTTTTTAAATCCTCTCTTCTGCCAGAAAATGCCTTACTGCCCCTTCCATTTCTTGATGTCCCAATTGTCTTTCCAGCTTTGTTTATTTTCCAATTGGCAAGGAAACTGAAATTCTATCTTGTTTCTTTTATATGCTTTCTTGCTGTCTTCCGTTTTCCTCTTATTAACACACCCTTGTGCACGTTAATCTTTCGAAGTACACTTTACAGTAGAATCAAGCAGCCCTTTATGCTTTAGTCAAGACAATAAATAGCTGCAAGATGGCTACTTAAAGCAGTCACAGAAGTGTAACTGCTAGACATCCATTCCTGATATTTCTCAAAAAGATTATGGATATCCATAAAACTACCAAATCCCATTCATTTGATAGCTGCTTTCCTTGGAAAAGCTGTCAACATGGGGGCAGGTGTTTGGTCTTTCAGAGAAAAGTCTCTTCTGAAATGGAGTTGAGATGGGATAAACAACAAAGCAAAAAAACCCCTCTTCCTGAAGACACTGCAACTACTAAGTGGCTGTAGTGAGAATAAATTAACAAAACATACTGTGCAAGTTTTGGGAGGAGGAAAAGACACTGAAAGCTCTCTCTCACCCTTTCAGCAGACAAACCTAGGGGAAGGCACAGCCATCATCTCATCCCACTAGGAATTCCACCTCTGTATTTTAGGAGGATATGAACAGATCAGTTTATGTTGTTAAAAAACACAGTTCCCAGCACTTGGTAGTACTGTATTTCCTTCCCTAGCTTCCACCAGCTGCCCACCTTCTACATGAATGATGCATAGGAATTTGGCAAAGCTACAACACATTTGTAAAGAAAAGTGTATTTACCATAGATCTAAATCTAAACCATGCATAACTTCAAATCATCAAGGGAAGGGAGGAGGTGACTAAGTGAAACTACAACAGCTCTAGCAGTTCCCAGTTTAACAGCAGCATTTAAAAGCATTATTTCCTTTCTTCCTTTTGACCACTAAATCAGTCAGATGAAGGGTTACTTCATCTGCCCAGCAGAGCAATCCACTTCAAACTGCCACAGCACTGAAAAACAACTGCTGTCTACATACAATTATGTAAATACTAAAAGCAAAGCTGTAGAACGGTAAACTAGCTTGCAACCACATTATGGCCTCCAGCCTCCCAACCATAACCAACAGCAGTGTTTCCTCAGAACAGCAACTACCATTTCTTTTCACAAAGCATGCTGATTTTCGAAGACGTCAGAAGCCCATCTGTTGAGTCAAAGACAGGGAAGTCACAGCAACTTTCAAAAAGGAGACAGGAAAAATCAGCTGAATTGAAGTCAAACATAGCAAGTGCCTGAGTATAAACTATTGCTGTGAGCTGAACTGGAAGGTTAAAGGGGTCTTAAATATGCTGCAAAACAGATATTCATTTCCTGAAATACTGCAGCTTCTTGCTTTCCAATTTAAAGATAGGAGGGGGGAAAAAAAATTAGTTAAATATAATGAACTAAAACATACTCAGATGTCAAATATTCTGGTTTGGGCAGTTCCATTGCCTTTCTTCAAAACCTGAAATTAAGTTAATTAAATGAATTGTCCTTACCCAAATCATTATTCCAGCAGCTTTTCAGTGTTTGTTAGAGAGCTTTCATAGTCTGCTTCCACAAGTGTCCCCCAAAATGTAATATATTGACACTCTCGGCCCTGAGCATTGCACAACTAGCTGAAGGGCAAGCAGGAAGTTGCCTGTCTGCAGCATCCCATCAGAAGCATGTCAATGCTCTAACATCTCAACTGTTTCATGATCAGCATTGTTCTTAATTCATTTTTAATACTTGCCAGAAACACTGGGGGAATTAAGTCTGTTTCAAGTCCAAAATGCAACTTGCAATTCAGAAACACACCTCTAGCACGTTTTATGACTGCCGCCCCTTTGTAAAGGAGCTACTTAATGTTCTGTTTTCTTAAATCTTCCAGAAAAACATCACGATCCCTTCAGAAGCAAAAGATGAGCTGCCATCCCTGCCACCCCTCCAAGCTGCAGGACAGCAGGGAAACAGGTCCTATTTTTTAGCATGGAGATGATAACAAAGGAAAGCCGTTTTCTGTTGGATATGCACATAAGGAGGAGAAATCAGCAGAAGAGCTGAGTAGAAATTTCATTAGAAAAACCCATCACAACTTGCAATACCCTCCTTTCCTTGATTTGCATTTCCTTTATAAACACAAAATGCAGTTCATGCCATTGAGTTTGTGCCAATGCATGATTTTACAGAAAAGCCATACGAGAAACCTAGTGGCTCAATATGATTTAAACAACTGAAAAAGACAAATAACGACAGTTGTTTCAGATGAGATTGCTATGAAGTAGGAACTAAGCACACCAACATCTGAAAAAAGAACTTTCACTAAACATACCTTGTTCATTAGATCAGACCACTTGATAATATCTTTTCAAGTTCATTTTCCTGAAATACAAAGTTAAACCAGTCTTCATTTAATTCACAAATGCATTTGGAGACACATCACCTCATTTAAAAGAAAAAAGTCTACTTGAAAAAAAAACTATGTACCATTCTCATCTGTGAATCCAACTCTTGTTTAGAGAGTTTTATTGGGATTTGAGCTGCAAACACATCTTTGGCCTAGAAAGCAAACAGCCACAAAATGACCACAAACAGAATAAATATCTTCAAGCTGTTACAAAAATATACTTTGTTTTATTTTACAAAATCATTTTATCCTACTGTTTTTAAACCACTTGTAGAAGCTTACATCTGCAAGATTTATGCAGAGTCAAGCATACAAAAACCAAACCATTGAGTCTCCTGTGCTATGGCACACAAAAAGAACAACTGTCTGTCTGGTCACAATTCTCTTCCTATCAAGGCTGCCACAAGGTTTAGCTCACAACTTGCAAACTTCTTAAAATCACGGGCTATAAAACAGCACAGGGAACTATCAACAACAGAAATAATTACCATCATTTTTAATAACACAGAGCCATCAGAGCACCATTATGACATTTGGATACCCCTAGCATTCAGAGCAACCACTTGTATTACACAGAGCTCATGTTTTCCCATATATTATTTTTTCTGAAGGCAACAAAGAGGAAACCTTATCAAGAAATCAGCAACACAGCCGTTATTATAGCGTAAGGCACCCCTGCCCATAACAAGGGGAGGGGGAGGAGGTTGAAACTACATGATCTTAAGGTTCTTTCCAACCCTAACCATTCCAAGAGACTCTATGAATTTCCAGAGGCCAAAAAAATAACATTCACAAGTAGTTACTGAATATTTCTGGTTTGAATCTTTGATGCACTGCATTTCTGCAAGTGATGAAATGCAACATGTTTGTACTTGAGATTAAATGAGGCTTTATACACTACCTTAACTATCTTGTCTAATACAGCGAAGTGATTTGGCTTAAACACACACTGTTGCAGCAGAGACGCTCAAGGTTATACTGTTTCAACTTAATGCATTTCAGTTTCCAAAACAGACTGAAACAATGCATCTTCATCAGAAAATACTTTCCTGACAGGAGTAATATGCCTTAGATAAATATTTAATCTATCTGAAGAATTTATCTATCAAGTTGATCCAGCTTCATGCATCTAGCTCCTCCAGCTGTATCAATTATGTTGATTCCCTGTTTTAGCATAGCCTGTGGAGGAAGAGACTGTAAGTTTTGATGAAATCAGATTTGGCTGTGCCACATTTCAAAATATTTTGTAAATGTACTCTCATGAATAAAAACTTTCAACACTGCTTTGAGGGATGGATGTCAGGAAATCAGATTCATAAAGCATGAACAACCCATTACAACAAAAAGATCAAATGATAGGAGTAAATATCATGGCAACTGAAATCAATGACAAATCTTGCATTAAATGGAGAAGAGCTGCGATTTTATTCTGTTTCCAGGAAACACAAATGCATTACATCAGTTGAGATGCACTTCCCATCATGATGACTCGATTGCGGAGTCCCTTGGTAAATTACACTTGAATAGGAAGAAGCTACTAAAAACATCATTGACCTCTCCCCCAGAAGCTATGTATCTCTGCCTTCTGCATAAAACATTAAAAATTTTAGGAATCCAAAGAAATTAGAGACATCATTAATAGACCTCAATGCTACCAGGAGAACTAATAAAGATGCAACACCAACAAAAATCCACAGATGTTTAGAAGGTCAAAGGAAAAAAGACACACGATTATCTTACTGGCTTTCCTGCTACAAAATTTGTCCCTACATATACATTTTGACTTTATGACTAATTGCAATCAAATCTGACCAAACAATATATGCATCAGATGAGTTCATGAAAACCAGCAGCTAAGAAGACCAGAGAGATGCGAACGAGTGGCACTGAAAGAGAACAAAAGTTCCACCCACTTTGTGCGATAGCAGAGGTTCAGCAGCAGCAGAAATGCTAGGCAGAAAGAAATGGGTGGAGGAAGCAAAGAGAGAATAAAAAGCAGCAGGAACATCTGGGCTTCAGATCTAGTGCTCACCAAACTGCCTAGTGTTTAGAGTTTATTGGCCTTTTAATTTGAATCGCTCTGTCGCAGACGCAGGTTGAGCAGATTCCCAGTGTTTCAGCAGAAAGACCATGCAAGCAAAGTAGCTGAAAATATGAAGACATACAAAATAGGAGAGCAGCACTTTGGGTGGTACCCAAATTACACATTGCTCAAAAAAAAAAAAAAAAAAAAAGGAAAAAGAAAAAAAAAAGAAAGAAAGCATTATGGCAGTAAGATGACAGTATTTGTATTACATTGTTTTACCAAAATAATTCATAAATACACAGTTGTTCTGTTTGGTTTGGTTTAGGGTTTTTTTTAGAACAGCATTATTACTGAACAAGTGTGAGATAGAAATAAACTGCTAAAAACTAAGTAAATCCCAAGCATGAATTCAAGAAGTTCACTGATCCACACATCAGCTGATCAGTAGATAAAACTGAAGGACAAAGCCATCAGACGTTGACAGGCAAACAAGACAAGACATCAATAAGGACCACCTATAACCTCCAGCAGTACAAGACAGCAAGTCACCATTATCCATGCCTCTGCATAGAAATGTTAGCATGCATGCTGAATACAGGGACGTATCAGTAACCATTATTTAGACTGAAGATACATTCCTTTACAGTCACTGCACGATTTTAAACATACGTATCTATTTACCCTTGTTTTCGCTCTTTATTGATACCTCTCCCAAACCCAATACTTATTTTGAAGTTCAAGAGCTCTGACACAGTTTCACAAAGATTTCCCAACTGATGCAAAGATGCAGGTTTGAGTTATGAAAAGATCTACAAAAAGAAACAAAACCAAGAAAAACACTACTGAATTGCAGTTCGGCTTCAGTACAGCTTAACACTTCGCTCTTTAAGCAACAGCACTAACTGCAGCACAATTAGCCATGGCCAAACTATATCAGTAAATGCACAGGAGGAAGAAACTATGCTCTGAAACAGGTGAAGTAAAACAGCTACAAATTCTTATGCTCACGACCAATAAATGAGGCAGAAAATGGTAAGTGCCCAGAAAATTATGAACTGCAAATACAGTCTAGAAGCATCTGAAGGAAATCTTCCCTTCTGTCTTCTCTTTCATCTTTTTTTCTCCCTCCAGTCTTATTGATGCTGGTGAGGCAAACTTGTCATCCTTATGGTTCTTACCATTTGTCAATGAACATAACTGCATCTGCTAAACCAAAAATTCTCTCAGCGAAAAGTCAAGGCAGCATAAGTAGGTCTAATCAAAACTAATCATCACCTCACTTCATGGTTTTAATACAAGTACATTTAAACTGTTTTTACTGATGGCCTGGAAGAGAGCAATGCACCATTATGTTTTTCATTCAAAGCTCCTAGATCTCCAGTCTCTGGAAGCTGTTTGCAGGAAAAGATAAACACAACATATTAAGTCACAAGAAATTACAGCAACATTCTCCTTGGATTATTAAAGCAATGTTGTCTGGCAACGTGTTTTCCAGATTAAAATTCAGGTTGTGAAGTCTAATCATCTAATTTGAAATGGTTTTCCCAACTGCTTGGAAAGATGGCAGAGGCGTCTGTGTTGTCTAAGTTTCAGACAACCTCCTGGTTCAGAAAACTTCCAGGTTTGGTGTCAGAATTAGTCTGTGCTCATCCAGCACTCACCAGGGTTGGGAGGCAAGGGTGATGAATATTATTTCTAGTTATTGACATACACAAATCTACTGAATATCCTTGTGTTTCTGTCTAATCCCTTTTGCAGTCTTCAGTAATCTGCAAGTGACAAGAGTCTATCACTGCCACATAGTACAAGAAAACTATTTCATGCCCACAGAACTTCCATGCAATCACTACCAGTAGAAAAACCCATAAGTCAATTAGCAAATCCACATCTACGCTCTGTGCAAGGTCTTCACTATAGAATCAGAAAGATTCAGGGTTTGCTAAGTTAAAAAAGAAGATGCTAAGTAACACTTCCTATCATCAACATCATGCATGGTCTGGGCTGGGTAAAGTACTGGGCAAGCAAAAGAAAAGCAGGTGGGTAAAAACAAACAAACACAAAACAGAACAACCAAAACAAAACAAAAGTCACTGAGCATGCAAGTGAAGACCTTCATAAAGCTGACTTCCAAGATGGCAAAATCTACATCAGCTAAATCATGCTATTTACCCATCTCTGAAGGGAAAATAAATAATGTGTCCAGCTTAAGTAACATGTTCGGAATAGGCATTTCAAACTCATTTTCACAAGTTTATGAACTCTTTCAGGCAGGTATCTTCCCCCTTTTTAATTCTGGTCTAATGAAGATCTGCTCCTCAATATAGATCACCATGGGGCCACACAAATGTGCCTGCACAAGGGAGAAGTACAGGAAACAGCAGCCTTCAGGAGGAAGAACTAGGCCATTTCTCTAAACGGAATGGTTAGTTCATGTGAACTTCAAGTGACCATGAAACTATGGTGTAACTGTAGCAAGCAGAGCCAAGCTGATCTAACACAACATGCTGATGAAAAGATTTATCCTCTCATCAACTCCCAGCAGCATGCTGATGTGGTTTGGCTTCCCATCAGCACTGGGGATCCTTTGACTCCACAGTGAACTTATTATAGAATCATAGAATGATTTGGGTTGGAAGGGACCTTAAAGCTCACCCAGTTCCAATTTGCCTGCCATAGACAGGGACACCTACTACCAGAACAGGTTCCTCAAAGCTCTATCCAACCTGGCCTTGAACACTGCCAGGAATGGGCCATCCACAACTCCTCTGGTCAACCTGTGTCAACGCCTCACCACCCTTTTTTTTTCCTAATGTATAATCTAAGTCTCTATTCTTTCCCTCAAAAACAGCCAGAAAAGGGTTTTGACCAGCCTGTGTCACAGTTTCATTGCTAAAGGAGAGTGTGAGGACATTATTAAAAAAGTTAACCAGCAGAAAACTTACCCTGTACCAGAGAGAGTCGATAGGCATCAACCATCTCAGTTCCCTTAAACAGCTTGCTTTGGGGTCATTAACATCAACAGCATTAACAGACAGAAAGGGGATCAAAGTCAGTAGCTGTAACTATGCCCTCATTGCTCCCAATAGCCTCTTACAACCTGCTTCTAGAGGTTACTAGCACACAAGTAGGACATACAGCCACCTTTGTAGTCCCGCATCAATCACAGCAGCCTACAGCTCAATATACTGGCATACATTCATTCTGCATGTATCACAGGTTAGGAAGCCAGACAATGCGTCTGAGCCTTTCTTCTGCTACTTCTGCTGAGCTGGTAGTGACTTCAAGCAGAGAAGTATACGTTATGTATCTCAACTGCCACTAGCAGACCTGCCAGAGCTCATCTCTGAGAGGTCTAAAACCTATCAAAATTATATTAAAGCCAATATAAAAGTTTTTATGCAGAGTTTCAGATCAGTTTGACATGACAAAGTGAACTTCAGAACAGGACACTTTTATTTAAACAGAGCTTAAGTCTTATTATGTTTTACCAAAACAATTTCAATATACCAATACTGCTCAATATAACTGCAATTTGTATTAAGACAGAGAAGGGGCGTGCTTTCTACAGGTAGCCAAATTTATGCTTTAAAAAAAAAGTTAGAAAAAACAGGAACAAAGTGGATAAATTATTAAATTACAAATAAAGATAAAAAAAAGAAAAAAAGGCATATACACAAGGTAGAACAGTAAAACTTTCAGCGTGACCTAGTAAAACAGTAACAGTGGTAGATGACACGGCCAGCTGGCATAATCAAGAGATTATCAAATAGCAGTTGGCTGATTGGTGAAGATAACATGATAACATTAAGCTACAAAAGGTGAAGAAATAAACTAAAACATTAGCTGTAAGAACATTCATAAAGTTCACAACATTCACCAAGCCCCAGCTGTTTCTAGAAAGAGGGAAAAAATTATAGTTAAGAGGAAAGAAAACATTTGTGACATTAAAAAGAAAAAATAACCCTCACACTTAAGCAAAATGTAATCTTATACTTCAGTGAAATCTTATATTTCAGTGAAAAGATTTCAAAATTTGATCATTTGCTGGGAGATATTTACATATCAAGTCTTTCATCTACACCAAAAGAAACATCTCAGAGTTTACAAATAGCTTTCCCTATAAGGATAAACATTTTCTTCAGCTGTACGCACATTCCTTTGAGCAATAAAAATGTTAAACTTCTCTTACCATTCCAATCTTCCTTTTCTGTTTCTGATTTCTACCCCTTCAATACTACTGCCATAGATGGATAAGCCTCCATTATTTTTCATTAACATATGTAATATCACCACACACACTTGGTTTATGCTTGAACACATGCAAACTTCGTGTCTTCTCAATCCCCTATGAATATTCAATTATGTGTTTTAGCCACAGCTTTTAAGAAGCCTTCCAAAGCAGCAAGTTGAGGAAACAAAGACAAGCTAAATAACTGTATGAGTCAGGCAGCAAGCCTCCAGCAATGGTCCCTTATTCACTGGATCCATCTTTCACTCAGGACTTTGTAGAATTTGTGGTTTATTTGCTAGGAGAACCTGGTCTGGAGAAACAAGGTCTGCCCTAGTGTCACAAACAGTATAAAGATGCCTCTGCTGGTCCATATGGTTATGTCCCTACATGAGTAAATAAAACAGCCCAAAGCCTGTTCTTTACTGTTGCCACAAAGAAAAGGGTATGACACTGCTTGCGTTCACAAAGCTAAACTCTTCCCCTTACACAAGGTCAGAAGAGACAAGTGCAATTCCCACTACCTTTTGGGAAGCGCTCCCCTTTGCTTTCTCCCAACACACATGCATGCAGTTAGGCATCTGTCTAAACTGGACCAAGAAGCACACTGAAAATTAAGCAGAATGGGCAGCGCTGGAGCTCAAGCCCATGTCCTCTCTGTGCGTAGTTCAAAAGTATAAGCACTGCACACAGCTCCAAATAAAGCACGAAAAAGGTTTGAAAGAAAGGCAATCTACAAGCGCATTCCTACTCACAGCCTATGAAAGTTCCTATAACATACCTGACGATCCTGTTCTCTCTACCATCACAAAAACTAAGCTAGAATTTGTGAGGGGAATGCCCTGTTCTATAAACATAGAAAACTGCAGGTCATCTGTTGAACACACTTCTCAAAAGGACACCTCTAATCCCAAGACCCTCCTGCATTCACAATCATGAACTGAAAGCTACAGAACTATATTGAAGACTCAAAAAAAGCAGCTTCTTGAGGGTAGTTGGCTCAGGAGTCTTCACTGGTGATAACTGAAGTCTAAAGAAACAGCAACAGTGAGACACGTCTACACAAAAGTGATTTGCTCAAAAGCATGAGACACAGGAGCCTGGCATGATGAAACCTGAGCATACTGGCTAAGACAGCGCCTGTTTTGAGAACAGATGAGTTCAGTTTCCTCTTACATCAAACAGTAACTTTCAGTCCTACGTCTGCTTTTAAAAAAGCAAGGGAAAAAAATCTCTACTGACATCACACTTAGGGCTGGGCAGACAGTGGCAGATTAGGAAATACAGTGAGTCATTGCAAATACAGAACACATAGAGAGAGTTTTTAAACTGCCATGCAAAATATAGTCTTACAAAAAAAAAATAGGCAATACAGGTGAACTACACCAGAAGAATAACAGTAGTGCAGTACCTTCATACAACCAAAGAAGCTGGGGAAAATATGAACACTGTGAAAAGGATAGGGCAAGACACAGGCCCACCACAGCAAGAAACAAAATGAGCACGATTTACCAATCAAGAAGGAAGTATCAGCTAAAATAAGCTGATGAATGAACAAGGAGCAAGTAATATTAAGCCAAAAATACAGATACTATTGGAAGAAAAGAAAGCCATGCAACGAAAGCACAGCCGACAAAGCAATGTTCCAAGAAAGAATTTGCTCTGGAGAAGTTGCCAAGGTATCTGTATATGCATGAAAGAAAACCAAAATATAAACACACGCACACAAAAACAGTGTAAGTAAAGGAATGAGTTATCATAAACGTAACTGCTACCTTAGGGGAAAACAAAAATCTTTAGTGAAATACTAAGGCACATACCTTTTTTTTTACGAGTAAGTCAAAACCAGTAGAAAAGAGGATAGTAGCTTTACCAGTTTGGAAGGAAATAAAATTACAGAAGAAAAAAATGGGGAAATAAAAGTTAGGCATTGAGAAAAACTACACAAGAATACACGGGTGCACACTTAGCCACTATAATTCAGGAGGAGCATTTTATTCTCTGAATTAGCAGAACACCCCAATGTTACTGAAATGCAACTAAATCCAAGGTAAAGAAAGGGGCACCTTTCCTGCCAGTAAAGAAATTTCACAAGTGAAGTAAAGTAAACAGTATTATTAAGGTGAACATGGTAATGCCTGTCAGCAGCTAGAAATGTCTGCTATTTTGGGTACATGTGGGCCAGAAAGATTAGAGATGCAAGGTTTCTTTACAAAGTTGTTAGCACTTCAGATGCAAAAGTTTTCTTTCCTTAAGGAACTATTTGCAGCCTGACATTAGCGGATTTCTTTTTGAGGCAAGTAAAAGGGTAAGAAGAAAGAATAACGTTGGAATTATTAACAGCTGAATAAACTTTGTTAAGAGAAGTACAGCTCAGCTCCACACAAGTTGGTTGGTAATGCAGAAATAAGGAATCAGATCAATAAGTGCTAATGAAAGCACTAAATCTTCACAGTTTTCCCGAAGGAAGGTGGATTAACTGGTCTCAGATCCTGACAATCTCTTCCTAGGGCCCCAATACCAAAGGAGGCAAGATTACTACTGCTTCTATGTTGAGGGGGTTTTATTATTATTATCATACTTAGAAGCCGCTGAAATAAGAATGAGTTCTCTAAGACAGTAAGTATCATCCAAAAGCCTTCTCTTTTGGTATTCTTGAGCCAGAACTATTTTGGAAAGCCTTCAATTGAGACAGGGACCCCAATTCTAGTCCTATTGACCCATAAGATTTGGCATCTCTTAATGATGCAATATTTTATTCCTAAACTCACTCACCCAGACTAAAACTTGCTATTTTCAAAAAGAATATGAAATTTTTCAAAATATGTATTTTTCAAAAGAATATGAAATTTAGAATCACACTATTTTTCTTCTCAGTGCCACCTACAAAAAGGTGCTAAAGCTGGGAATTAAGAAAGCTTCCTGTGGCAATAAATCGCTGGGGAGAAGATATATAAAAAGAACTCGAAAATAAAGGAGTTCCTTGTAAATATGTAAATTATACACTTTTTGAACTAACTCGTACTCTTGCCAAGTTTGGGCTGATTTTTATTGGGTTTTTTTTTACCCTAACAACATAATTAGCATACTTCCAAGAGAAATAAAGGATTTTCAGTGTGTGCTAGAAGTAAAGATTAATTCATCAATTTACCACAGAAATTTAGAACTTGTTAACCAGATTGTCCTTCTCTCCTGCAAAGAACAAAACAAGCACATCATGAGTATTTTAGAATGTTCATTTGTTAATAAAGTCATAATTGCCAGACTGTTACCTGCCTTTTAACTGTTCTATTTGAGTGTGCAACACATCAATACGTTGCCTGGCATAGCAGAAGCCAAAGTCTTCTAACAAACATCAGCCAGGCTGGTTCCTCCCACACTAATTATGACAGCTTGGCAAGAAGTGATGATGAAACCACAGAAATAAACCACTTTTTCATAAGCTTTTAAAAGGCGGACAATGGGGGGCAGAGGGGAAACCCACCTCCCAAGATGAAAATCCTGTTCCCTCACCTTGAAAGAAATTAGAAAGAAAAAACAGCATCATTTAATAGAAGAGGTAAAAGCTGAGGCTTAATTCAACACAGTTGCCACGTTCAACCATGTCAGCTCATCACATCCCACAAGAGAGGCTGAGTGAACTTTGAGATCCTTCAAATGGCAAAGGAATGAAGTACCGCAAGGAGCTGTCAATCAGTAGGTGGCACTCCAAGTTCTGAGAGTGGGAAGCCAAGAGCCAGCGCAAATGAGGACGCATTACATAGCAAAGTCTTGATCTTTAGCAGAAATATCAACAAGAAATATTGATCAATTTTAACCGTAACTGACATCCATGGGAAATAAAATGGCTTTATTTCAGTAACATATACAGCAATCCTTGTATATAATCTCTGAAGTTCCCAAGAAACTCTACTGTATACGAGTGTACTAAAACCAGTATTTTAAGAAATTATCCATTACAGCTGCAGAATACTTTGAGTGCAGCCTTGTAGCTAATTATGCACATTATGTTGGGGTTTTTAACATAACAAGCCACAGCACTATTTCTTAGGTATTGCCACAGCTGTTCTTCAAAGTTGGCCAATAAATTTGTTGCAATAAATGAAACAGATAGCTAAGTCTTTTGGAACAATATATGAATTGTTATTTCTATATTTACTTGTGACAATGTGGCCAATGCACCAAAAGAATCAGTTGGTTTCAGAGTTCAAATCAATACAAGGTATAACAAAAATCAAAACGCTGCTCCACAAGCAGGTGTCACATTTTCCATTTGTGCAAATAGTGCTTCTTCATTTAACAATTACAGGCTTTTTAAAATTTTAAATACAGACTGAAATCCATATGCACTGCTGCTCATCTAATAAAAAAGTAAAGGAAGAGCAGATTTAGTAACAAGAGCTCGAGTACAGGTACTTGTAAGCAAAATAGCCAGCAGAGGGAGCATAAAAACAAAGAAAATAAAAACCCCGAAGAGCTCTTTTTCCTTTTATATATTTTTTATGATCTTAGCTTTCTTTTAGAACAGAATTATAGTGCCAAAAGTGCAAAAACTAGAATATTGTAAAAACCACTGAATTTTAAGGTATTAAACATAATGACTTGAAACTAAATACTTTTTAAAGTAGCATTAAAAAAAAAAAAAGCTCATATTAGCCTCACGAAACACACAAGGTTAACATCGACCAACAAACTGCATAAGATATTTCCTTCCAACTAATAAAACCACACATGCAGAGACTCTCATTCTTTTTTTCCAAATAAACAACTGAGTTCATGATTTGAGTACACTGAATGTTAAGATATGAACTATTTGTATTAGAATACAGCACAAAGCGTTAAAAGTGAACAAAAGGCACTGTTCTACTGATCTGCAAAACAGATTTAAAAGCAAGTAAGCAAAGCATATGCCCTAGATCCATAGTGGGAATGAGCATTTACAGAACTGTTTCAAAATCAAGCCAATGCGTTATGCATATGCTGAAATAAGAACTCTTCTTTATGTTTTCAGGTCTTCATCACGTCCAACCAACAAGCATGGCTTAAACATGAGCAAAAGGAAAGGGAACACAAACAGGGTGACTGGAGCGGCCAAACTTGTGTTAGAATCTTAGATGGGCTGCCATCCTCCTCACAAAAGTGACAAAGAGAAACCATCTCTCAACTCACCTACACTATCCCACCGTGCATAATCACACCTTCCACAGCTTACTGAGTTAACAGTGAAGGCATCACCTCCCCTCTTGAGGCCTATGAGAGCTAGGTACCCCCAAGCCACCAGGCAAACATGGACAGCTGAGCTGAGGAGTCAAAGGGACAGAGAATTAGTTATTTCAAATTTAAACTGCATGATTTACAGGCAGCCGTTTGTAGAAACACCTGCTTTGGGCAAACAAGTCCTTTTTCACTTGTGTTCACCGTTTCCATTCCATTTCCATGCCATTCCCTGCTGTCTGCCCTCTGTATCAGTTCGGTATCCCCCCTAAAGAGAATGGTAGTGCTTCAGACCAGGATACATAGTGTTCCTATACATTAATGCAAAAAAGCAGTATTATAAAACATCAGTTCTGATGGGAGACACTGAATGACATCACTTATGATGATAACTATACACTGTGTTAGTGACAATTTTGCTTTCAATTAAAGGGGAGCCAGAATCACTGGGGTGAAAACCAGAAACAATTGTTTTCTACATCAGTATCTACATTTTAAGGATGATTTAATTCTAAAACCAAACCCTGTCCACCTTTACACATGAGGTTTATTGATGAAGATCTGCATTTGGATGACACAACCCTGACTACAAGTAATGAAGACACTGACCAGGAAAGAGAATCAAGCCAAGATTAATTTTCCCATTAGCACAGGTAACATACACTTTTAACTTTATTTAAACTTTACTTACTATTTTCTTCCACAACACTACAGATCTTACTACATCTACTCCTTCTTAAGAGTATTATTCAATCAGGAAGTCTTAGCATTTGGCACATGAAGGGGCAGGATAAACTTGCAGCATCACAAAAGGATTTAAAAAGGCAGATAAAAGGTAACTGTATAAAATATCAATATACTGACAATACTTTAATAAGCAGAAAGCCCCGCACTGTAAAATACTCATACCTGTGAGCAGACTCACAGGACACAGACAAAATATAGTACATACGTGCAGCTTGAGAGACCTCGAGTATAGAAGGAACATGGGATTCACCCCTGAAGGCAAGCCATTTCACAGAAATCTGGAATCCCTGGCAGCTTCCAATATCCTAAATACGGTAGATCTCCACTGTAGAATTGATCTCAGATGTTAGATACTAGAAGTTCCTCAAAACACTATGTTACATACAAGGTTACAGATTGTAGACGGCTAAGAAAAACACCACACCACCTCATGTAGTTCATGTAAGTTTCTTCAGTCTAGTCCAGGGCTTCATTACGAATCTTAAAAATAAAAAGAGTCAGATATGGCACAAACTGAATATTACAGAACCCAAAATTTTAATAATATCAAGAACCTTCTAACACAGTCCTGACTGGAGTGCATGCAAGTCAAAATTGCTCAGAGGAAAAAGAATACATCTCTAGCAATTTTACTGTTTTCCAGTTTTAAGGATTATGTTCAGTCGCTTTCAAATCTCCTTTCCAAGAGAGCTCATTTCAATTCTCGTCCCTACTGAACTCTTTGGTTTCCCTACGAAAACATTTAGAATTTCTGTCTTTAAAGTCAGACAGCGTATACGCATATATACATATGATTTAGAACCTAAAATACAATTCAGGAAACAAAAGCTAGGAGATGCAACACATTATCTTCGTTATTCTACATGATCTCATCCTCTACAGAACAATGATAGCCTTCTGGCTGCACTGTATCTAGGACTGTGCACAGTACTCCAAACAGTTGAACAAGTGCTCTTTGGAGTAGCTGCACTGCAACAGCATAGTGTCTTGTTTGACTTCCCTCCACTCCCTTTTTCAGCCTGGTTTCCTAACCAAATCACCCTTAGGCAATCACTCAGGGAGGGAGAGAAGTGTATGCATATGTGTATACGCACACATGTGAATGTCTGTCTGACCCCACTAATACCTTTTGAGCCTACTGGCCAGTTTCAATCACATTCAAAAGAGGAGTAGAAATATCAGACATGTAAGTTCTTGAAAGTTTCACGAGAGCATTTGGCAGAGCACATAAAAGTGACTCCACAGAGAGACAGGCTGTGTGTCTTCTTAGACGTCACTAAATTCACAGTGGAAAGAACCGTTCTGCTTCTTCCCAGCCTGCAGAAAAATCTTCAGACAGAGGTCATAATCACTCAAAGATGACCAGGTCCCTTGTGTTCAAGTGTTCACAAAATAGCTTAAGTTGCATTCGCCACTGCTTTTAAAATGGTGTTTTGTATAGAGCTGAGGTTTTATGCGTCATCTTTTTCTTGATCTAGGGAGTGAATGGCCCTACATCACACACGTTCCCTGGCTTAGTCCCTTGCTCCCGAGACAACTTAAAACATCAGAGTTGTACCACACACACAACAGCATGACACCCCTCTCAAACAGAGAAAATAAAAACTGGAAGAGCTTAGGATTACCTTCAGGCCTCAAAACTAAACAAGTGTGTGGCTCCATAACATAATCGACTAGTTGAATAAAGTTTCAAAAAGACAATGCAGCAAATATATAGTAATATTTATTCACCATATCAGAGAACAGAACAAGTACTACCACACTTGCAGGCTATCGTGCTAAAGATAGCTGTAAGGCAAAAAGACAAATAATGAGGTTTCAGCTGATATCTCCATAGTTCTTCTCATACCCCCCCAATGCATATGTGCGTACACTATGTACTAGTCACCTGTATACTCAAAAAGCCACCTAATAAAAGTATGCTAACAGATTCGCATGCAAGTTTTTTTTAGGGAGACTGAAGCACAGAACTGTGATTTAAGAAATTATCACAAAGGAAAAAAAAACCTCGTCTGACTGAAATCCCCCGTCATCATTATACACTAAACAAGGGGAGAGAAATAAACCAGAGTTTATGAATCAAAAAAAAAGTATTTCAGCCCTGTTGCACCTCATCTTGGCCATTCATCAATCCCAAGACCAAACTGAACCTCAACACACTGCCCGTCGGGCCGCCGTTACTGAGGAAGGGCCGGCGGGAGGGCACGGGCAGCCCGACCCAGGGAGGTTTCAGCCCCAAACGCCGGCGGCGCTCACTCGGCGGGGTACAGTGTTATCAGTGAGACTTCTTGGAGAGGGAAGGCGGCAGCGGCAGGCTCGGGGCGAGACACCGGAGAGGGCGCCGGGCCGCGTTCGTATGAACAGGGAGTTTCTGCCATGCAAAACCCTCCACCACCACCCCTGACCCGGCTTAACAGCTCGGGCCAGCCAGCGTATCCCGCTACCTCCGGACTCCCCGTTCCAGCGCGGGGAGGGCACTCGACGAGCCCCGCACCGAGAAACCGAGGAGCCGCTCTCGCCCCGCTCCAGCCTCCAGATACGGGCGACCGCGACCCTGCGCCCGGGCTCGGTGGGAGCCGGCGAGGATTAAGCCGGCGGCGGAAGCGGCTCGCTGCGGAGTGCCCTTCGCGGCGCTCCTCGGCGCCTCCGGTATGCCTCTCTCCCGTCACTATCCCCGTTACGGCGCCGGCCCCCAGCGAGAAGCACGTTTCCTCTCCGGCTTCTTGCCCGCCTCGCAACGAGCCACGGCCGGGAAAGGCGGCACCCACTACCACAGCCGGATCAGAAACACGGAATTCGCACGCGTGCGGCAGATCTGACAGGGGATGCAGGAAGGAGAGATACATTCCGCCCTTTTTCAGTCCTCCGCCGCCGCTTTTCTGTCGTGTGCCGATATCATAATGCTACTCAAGTAAGTAGGGGGGAGTCTCCATTTCCGTACGTCTCATTCCTGAGCAGATTAAGCATTCACCAAGTAAAAGGCTGGCACACACATAGGTGGAGTTGTCCAACCCCGAAACGATGCCGAAACCCACCACGCGTTAGCAGCCAGCTCCCACAAAGAGCACCCGGTTACACTGAGCATCCCCTTTGTCCGTGCATCCTCAGCACACACCCGGCCGCTCCTCCATGCGTCCACGCACGCCCCACGTATACGGCCCCTTTGTGTCTGCGTCTCCCCCCCACTCACAAAGAAATGCTCTTTCCTCCAGGCATGCACCTCGCCTCGGACACAGCCCTTCGCCTCCCCCCGAGACACGCGTGACCCGCCGCCGGGCACAGCGCCCCGGTACCTACTTGTGTTCAAGAAACAGTCCGTAAACCTCCTAAAGCAGCTTGCAGAATTAGATCCATCTTCCATGTCTGGCCCTAGGAGAAGGGGAGACGAGAAGGAGAAGAAGGCGCCTCTCTGCCGCTGCTGCCGCCTAGGAGTCCTGCTCCCGCCGGGGCCGTCACCGCCTCGGATCCCGTCGCCGCGGGCTGCTGCTGCTGCTGCAGCACCGAGGGAATTGTAGGACCAGGGGCGAGAGGCGGCTGGAGAGAGGAGGAGCCGGGAGTGCTGCTGCCGGGGGCCGCCGGCTGCGGAACGGAGCAGCAAGCCCTGGATGGAGGAAGAACAGAAGAGTCTCCTCCTGCCGCTGCCGCCTGGATGGGCGATCAAGTGAGCTGCTGCTGCTCCGCCAACATCTCTTCCTCCTCCTCCTCCTCCTGCCGCTCTCGTTGCTTCTCCTCCTCCTTCCCTCCCTTGGAGACTTGTGAGGTTAAAGGAAGACAAGGAGGGGAAATGAGGAGGCGGCGGCAAGAAGTAAAAGGAAAATGGAGAAGCGGAGGAAAAGGAGGGGATTGGAGAGAAAGGAGCCGCTGCCGCTCTGGGGACGATGCCGGCGGAGGCGGCGGAGGAGGCTGTCCCTGCAGCGCGGCTCCTGCTGCTGGTGGTGGTTGTCAGGAGGAGAAAGAGGGAGCTGCAGGCAGCCGAGCCGCCTCCGGGAGCGGGGGGAGGAGAAGGAGACCCGCCGCTGCCTCCACCTCCGCCGCTCTGGCCATGGGAGTGGAGCGGGCGGCTGCCGGAGCCGGGATTTTCCCCGGGTGCTGCAGCCAGGGGGGCCGAGGGGCGGGATAAGATCCGCTTCTCTGGGTTGGACATGCTTCCGCTCTTCCCTCCCTTTCGCGGTAGTTTAAGGCAGGACGTCTAGGTGATACCGGAGTAAAGCGAAAGGGAAAGCCGAAGAAAGACGGAGCCGAACAAAACCAACGGAGGGTCGGTCTTCGGTTCTCTCCAGCGACCTGCGGGCAGTATTTCCTCCGCACCCCGTCTCCCCGCACGCACGGAATGCTCACATTTCCGTTCCCCCTTTAGGCCGGAGGGGACAGGGCGCTACTGACCGCCAAGCGGTTCCGATCCCCTTTTAAAGTCCGCTTTTCCTCATGCTCCCACCTCGCATTCAAAGCAAGAAAACGGCAACGATCTGTATTTTCTTCCAGCGGGGCAAAATATTGCCCTGAATGTCCGTGCTTGCCTGCAAAGAGGCAGATGAAACCACCGCAGTGCCGCTTCCAGCCGCGGCCCGGCCGCCAGAGAACGCCCACTGGCGGAGCCAGCGCTTCCCGGCTGCCGCCCTTCCTCCCGTTCCTTACCGGCGCGCACAAGGGAGCGATGGCACCGCAGCTACCTAAAGGGAAGGCAGGGAGACACGCGAGTAAAAAAGATCCTCCCTATGAGAACTCATTATTTTAAACGGGTATCTCCATCTACCGAGATCAAAAAACAGGCGCCCTGCGGCGCCTGAGATGAAAGTGCCGGGATGCCGCCCCTCCGTTTCTATGGGGCATCAAATCCCCGTTCCCATGCGGACATGCACAGTTCCTCCTCGCTGCTCCACATCACACGTGTTTGCTCCACACACGCCCCTCCAGCCACACCCCCTTACCCCCTTGGCACGCTTGCAGCCACACACGGCTCAGCCGCAGCCTTTCAAGGCGTCCAGTTCCCCGAGGGGCTACCTCAGACGCTGGCCTCTGGTGCTCCGTGGCTCCAGGGCCACCACCGGCCTTGTTCCATAGGCGCAGGCGGCGCCGCTCGCCAGCGGAGCCCGTCGAGCCGCCCCCCCGACTCCCTGGCGGGGTCCCCCTGCGGGCGGGGTCCCGTCCCGCAGCCCCTTGGGCGG
The DNA here is from genome assembly GCA_024733675.1 of Psilopsiagon aymara. Classification (NCBI taxonomy): domain Eukaryota; kingdom Metazoa; phylum Chordata; class Aves; order Psittaciformes; family Psittacidae; genus Psilopsiagon; species Psilopsiagon aymara. The sequence continues at coordinate 35,239 of JANRGW010024254.1, forward strand.
CCGCGCTCCCCTTGACGGCACGCCCTGCCACCTCCACCAGCCCTACC
>JANRGW010024256.1:0-11192 GCA_024733675.1 Psilopsiagon aymara
CTGGCCTTGAGCACTGCAGGGATGGGGCAGCCACAGCTTCTCTGGGCACCCTGTGCCAGCACTCAGCACCCTCACAGAGAAGAATTTCTGTCTTATATCCAACCTTAATCTTCTTTATTGAAGTTTGAACCCATCACCCCTTGTCCTGTTGCTACAGACCCTGATAAAGAGTCCCTCTCCAGCATCCTTGTAGCTCCTTTCAGACACTGGAAGCTGCTCTGAGGTCTCCATGCAGCATGTTTTGTCCAGGCTGAACAGCCACAACTTTCTCAGCCCAGCTCCATAGGGGAGGTGATCCAGTCCCTGATCATCCTCATGGCCTCCTTTAGATCTGCTCCCACATTTCAATAGGAGCTTCAAGGGGTCTTGGCACTGTGATTTGCACCTACGCACTTACAAGCAGGAGCCAATACACCCAACAGCAAAAGCACGACTGAAAGGTTTGCAACCACATGTAATCATGGTCATAAGAGGATGTAGGGTAAGAGCAGGAACACAAGATCTTTCCCTCACTTTCACTGCCCTGTCAGAATCAACAAGCAACTCAATCTATTTCTTAAGTAGGAAAACAAATAGAAGGGAGGGCAGGAGCTGGAGAAGGGAAGTACCACGAGGTGCAGATGCCACACTGAGCACAGGCCAGTTTCTTTGAAGCCTTATGGAGGCACACAACCAGGCAGAGGTCTATTGCAGAAGCTCAGTAGTTCGCAGCAAAGCTGGAAAGCTGCTGTTTGAGGGGTCTTTTTGCATATGCACATATGCAAAACCCCCCAGGAAACACAGATTCCAAGATCTGTGTCTTTTTTCCTTGCAAACCATCCAAATGCGTGGCAGGATATTTTTAATTAACCACTTTTTAAATGTCTATAACATGGAATGAGTTGCGTGCGGAGCTTGATTCACCCACAATGAGCAGCTGGAGCACCCAGCTGCTGGCTGGTCTCCTGCCATGCTCCAGAGACCTGTGCAAGGATCTTCACACTGGATATGGGTGGGAAAACACTCCTGCCACTCCAGGTGAGGTGTTCAACAGCTTTATGCTTTGGGAAACACTGGGAAATACATGCTTTATCCTTGATAGCCACTTGATTTAACTGTAGACACTCACTAATCACGTAACCATCTGAGCTCAACTTTCCCACCAGGCTGGAGGTTCAGCCCATGGCATCCGAACTCCCGTTCTGCTGCTTTCTGCTTTCTATACGCTTCTATGATTCTGTGATTCTATACATGATGCTCTTTTTTAAGGAATATAAGATAAAAAAGCCTCATTTACCCACTCTCTAAATACTCGGCGCTGCAAATTCCTGCGCCGGCTTCTTGCGGCATCAGGAGACAGGGAGGTGCCGGGGCCAGAAGGGAAACAGCTGCCAGAACCCATGCAAAACCCAAAATACATGGACAGAGCACGTCATGACAGCCCAAACCGCTTCGCCTTCCCCCAGAAGGTATCTCCACAACGTGGCTCAGCAACAGGAGTTGCACCATTGACCGAACCGTACAGACATTAGGCTTCCAACTTGCCACGGTGGCAGTTTGGCAGCCTCCCCCCAGCACTAAATCTTCATGTCAATGCATTTCAGAGCAAACACAAGCTGCAGGCTGAGAAACGATGGTGCTGTAGATTGACTGAAACTCCAAAGAGAAGATAGTGACCCATGGACCCACTGGGTGGGCTCGGACCTTGCTTGATCAAAGCCCTGCCGTGATCACAGAATCATCAGGGTTAGAAGGAGCCTTTGGACATCCAATCCCACCCAGAGCAGGTTACACAGGAACAAGTCCAGGCTGGTTTTGAATGCCCCCAAAGAGGGAGACTCCACAACCTCCCTGGGCAGCCGGCTCCAGTGTTCTGCCACCCTCCATGTAAAGAAGTTACTCTTCATGATGAGATGAAGCTTCTTGTGCTCTAGTTTATGGTCTTTGCCCTTCATTCTGTCACTGAGCACCATCCTCCTGGCACCAGCCTTTGAGATACTGATCTGCATTGATGAGATCCCCTCTAGTCTGCTCTTCCTTAGACTAACCAGGCCCAGCTCCTGCCATCTCTCCTCATAAGAAAGATGCTCCAAACCTCTGATCATCCTTGATCATCATTGATGCTCCTCAAGCTCATCCTCCCATGCTCACTCCTTGGGTCTCCACAAAGACAGAAAAATAGAATCACAGAATGGTTTGTGTTAGAAGGGACCTTAAAGCCCATCCAGTTCCAACCCCTGCCATGGGCAGGGACCTCTTCCATAGAGCAGGGTGCTCCAAGCCCCTGTGTCCAACCTGGCCTTGAGCACTGCAGGGATGGGGCAGCCACAGCTTTCTTAGACAATCTGTTCCAGTGCCTCACCATTCTCACAGTAAAGAATTTCCTCTTTAATTTCATTCTAAGATCATTCACCTCTGAAGAAGACGCCAAGACCCTGCCACAAGAAGTGTGAAGAAAAAACCACGGTGCTCCAAAAGTGGAGCATCTCAGCCTGAAAGGAATTAAATCCATAAATAACCTGCTCTAACAAGTGTCTGTGTATACAAGAAGCATGAAGTAGCCCCTTTTTTCTCAGTCCTATCAGTGCCTCCTAACACGGGGTGAGGCTCTCTCCTGATCCTTGTGTCCATGAGCTGAGACTCTCCAAGTTACTTGACACAAACCAGAGCCACAGCCCGACCATGATGGGAGCGTGTGGTTCCACAACTGGAATGAGCAAGAAGAGAAAAGTATATAAATGACATATTTCATCCTCCTCTTTTGTGGCTTTTATTTTCTTTTGTATTCGCTTTGGGAATAACATTCTTTCCATTGGGAAGAGCCTGATTTTTCCATTAAATACAAAGCAGCTGCCATTTTGGAAACAAGAAGTTGATTAACTACAGATCTTTTATATATTCTTTCCTAACGTATGAAGTGCTAGAGCCACGCTTCTTTCTGCTGATTTATCAGGGAAGAGCATCTGCCAACTATGGCAGTAGGAAGACTTAAAGAAAGTTAATGGAATTGCTTCATCTTTGCTATATAGTTTCATCACTGTAATTGGATGTTATAAATAAAAGGGAAGAGATCTCAAGGCTTGGAGCACAGCACGGGGCGCTCCAACACATTGACATCAAGGGTTTCTCAACCCTTTGCACACACAGGGATGCTCCAGATTCCCTATTTACGCAGATTCCTGCTTGTCAAGATGCTGAAGGAAGGGTCGGCACGTTGCTGTGACGTACGCCCGCCAGTTGGAAACGCAAATACATGACTGAAGGCCCAGATGTTGAACAGACTGGGAAAAGGATGAGTTCAAAACAAAAGAAAGACTAAAAACCAAAACCCACCCGCTCCATGAGCCACCAATGCCCAATTCAGGAGATACGCTTATTTTCCAAGCAGAGCTGATTATGTTGTGACCAACACAAGCTATGTATGAAACTTCAGCTTGTTCGGTATTTTCCCCAAAACCAAACCCTACATTGAATTACTCTTTTCAGAATCTAGATTTTATAGTTTAAAAACAGAGAGAAGAAAAAGATGGATGGTCAGTGCTGTAGAATTACAGTTACCTTGGGTTTTAATTAACCCATTAGGCTCTCCATAAACGTATTGCCCTTCATGAAATACAATGATGAAAGATTATAGCCATCATGAGAAATCCATAAGGATCTGCATTTAGAAATGCTTTTTCTACTCTTTCTTGCTATTATACCCAACCTAGCCTGCAAGACCCAGGGAGAACACATCTCTCTGTAAAGGCACCCCCAAGATGGTCATGCAATGCCATGCCCTTAAGTAGAGCCACTTCAACCACATCAACAACACTCAACTCACGTGGCTCTCAGCTCTGAATGATGCGAATGAACTCCCAACCCTTCTCCATGCAACCTCATTTCAAGCGACCACTGCACAGGGACCCCAAAGGACACTGCACATGAAGGGTGGGCTCCCCTAGGGCAGACAGGTCTCCTCCCATGGACAGGTTGAGGAAGATAGCTGGGGACTATGGATGCAGATGCGTTCATCGATGTTTCTTTACACGTTCACAACTTAAGAAGAACCTTACAAGGTTTCAGGTTGCCAGTGGATGAAAGAACAGGGAAGCATAAAATTGCAGTCTATTGTTTCACTTAAATTAGCTAAAGGGGATAAAAAAACCCCAAACCAACCCATCTTTCAACTTCTGTTAGGGTTTTTGGAAGGTAGAGGCTGCGGCTCTGGTGCAGGAAGCAGGTACGTTTGGATTCCTTACACAGAGGATGGATTTTTGGCTGCCAAATTCCCTCTACTACACATCTGTATGCACGTGCATGCAAAAGTGAGCACAAAATAGCTTTATAAATCTTAAGTTTGTAAAATAAAAATCAAAGCCAAACATGCCAAGGTGACTACACAAAGGGAAGCACTACCTAGGGAAGCATGCACACCCTGGTTTAAAGGATTTATGGGACTGGGCATTTTAGTTTCAATTAATTTTCAAAGTGCTGAAAGCAGACAAGAAACCATGTAATTACAAGACAACTTGGCTTACCCAGATTCAAGTTAACTAGGGTCCCTGGGTTAATCAGAGGTCAGCCTTCACCCCAGCCAACAAAGCTAAATCCACTGCATTTGAATGCTTTGCTCCTTGTTTTAAAGCAACCATTAGCTCTTGTTTCAACCCCTTCATTTTGGTAAGTATTTGGGATTTTGGAGACACTTGAGAAGACCCAGGAAAATAATGCCCAACCAACAGACCGCAGCAAGGGACCACACAGCCACCAGCTCATTTTCTCCCCACCAAAACACCTTCAGGACAAGCTGGTCCGTGCAAAGCCCCCATGAGACTCAGATCATCTCTGAAGAGCAAGGAAGCTCCCTGAGGACCATATAGGGAGGATTTGGGATGCTTCCCATGCCCTGTCCATGTCTGCATCCCAGGCAACTCGCCTTGATTTTATGTGCCTGTATCTACACCAAGGAACTTCCACGATTAGCCACAACTACTTCCCACCAGTTTCAACCGTTACAATTACTCCTTTGTCTTGCTATTTTGCGCAATCAGAGCTTCATTCTTCGCTCTTTTAGACAGATTAGTGATTTATTTCCACCAATTCACACCAACTACCTAGAGAACAGAAAATATGAAGGGTTAAAAGGAAAACGAGAATCTGTTACAGTTAAGAACAAAAGCAACTAAGAGCAGGCAAGCAAAGTCCCACCATATAAAGGGATTACTCCATCCCTGACCCTTTCCAGGGGACCTCCAGGTATTATTTTTCATTGATTTACCTTAATGAAACTAATGCACCCCTCTCTGTAGGAAGCTGACTCCATAGCTGTCTAGGCACTGGATTCAATTAAAGAAACACATACATCTGGCTTCTAAATGGTTGAAAGTCTTGAAAAGCCAGAGGCAATACCACTTCTTGCATCTGTCCCTCTTAGGGTACGCCCTAAGGACACCACGTAGGATGCTCGACATTCAACACCGCTCCTGGAAGCCTGCGGAAGCAGGGGGATGCCCAAAGCATCCCAGCATGCTTCCCAACAGTGCGGGCAGCTCCCGCAGCCCTGCCAGCAACCGAGCCACTGCTTTGATGGAAACTGGCCTCAAATTGCTTTAACAAGGCTCTTTCTTTCCAGAAACTGGCATTGATTTGAGACCTCGATGTTGACTTAGAAACCCCCAGGTGCCCAGAGCCTGCAAATAGTCAAGGCTTAGCTATGCTCAGTTTCCAGGAAAAGGGGTACAAGCATCCAACCGTGGCATGAAATATCAATACTACCATGGCAGCTCAGCATTAAAATGGAGAGCAGGGGTTAAAGGTGGAAAAGCAGAAGCTGGGGTAGAGGCAACACCTCCGTGCCGGCCGCATCTCACAACCGCATCGAGCAAGGCTGCACCAACATAAACCAAGGCACGCTTTGCTCACACGTGCCTTGGCTTGCAGACATGGGAAGAGAGGAAACAAGGTAGCTCGAGAGCACTTTGTTTGCAGTCTATCTGGGGAAATGCTGCTGCTTCTTCTCCCGCACATGAAACAAGCAGGAATGACAACAATTAGAGGGGTTAGTTGAACCAGAAGGCGGTCCGAGAGGTCTCCATCACTTTCTTCATGCTAAGTGCCCTAACCCAAATAGGGAGACAGAAAACATTCAAGCACCCACACTATTTTCTGGATAAAACACTATTCTACCCCTCTAGCTGGAGGGAACTTAGCAGTCCAAGACCCAGGGTCAGCAATTTGACCAGGAGGATCATCAGGCTGAAATCCCCGTGGGGGATTTGTCTGAACAGAATACAGGGAGTGAGGGGGGATTCTAAAAAGAGCTTTCCTCTTTCAAGCAGAGGCTGAAGATCCCATCAAGCTTTCCCTAATAACATGCATTTCCCCTAATTCCCTGCACATTTAGAGATGCATGGGGGATAAAAGGAGGCAGTTAAATGCCACATGCTCTAAAAGCAGCAGTTTAGCAATGCTACTGCACCAGCACGCTTGCAGGGGACCCCTCTGGAAAAAAAACCCCTTTCCCGGCTCTCTTATTCATCCTATGGATTTGAACTTCAACTCAGCCTTTTCCCTTCCTCCCTTCCAAGACTAAGGACCTTTTCTGGTTCAACTCACCCTCTTCACATCTGAGGTGCGAGCAGAGCAGACCAAATGCGTGCGACACGCAGTCTTGTACTCACCGACATTGTAGAGTGGACATCTACATCCCCCTACAGAGGACAACACAGGGAGTTTAAAGTCAAATGCAGAAGAGAGCAAAGCAATAGCAAGAAAGGCAGACAGTCACACTGGTCATCACTCAGAGGTGCCTACAACCAACCCATCAATGCTTTAACCAAGGACCAGCTGCTTGACAGTTGGCTGAGTGTTAGTAAAGCAAACTACGGGCTCTCTGAACCCAGACGACAGAGGATAAGGAGGGAATGAAAGTACCACAAGACAAGTTTTACTGCCACTAAATATGTTCTGTAAGTCAAAATCCACATCCCCCAGGTTTCCCACCTGTAACGTGGAGATGACGGATATCAAACCCCAGTGAGTGACAGCAGGGACCAGCTCAAGGCAAAGTTCCTCAGCTTTTCTGAGTGCATGGACACGTTATCTAAGTACACACAGGGCTTGTGCAAATCTAGAGACAGTGTCTTTGGTGCTTATACAATGTCTTTGTGACAGTTGTTTTCCACTTGGGTCCTTCCCAGCATGGTCAAGGTTGTGACTGGTGGAAAGTTCAAGGCATTTTACTTCCATGCACGATGCCTTTGAAAATATTACAGAGGGATTTGGCTTTTTATATAAAAAAATAGGCAATAGTTTCCTTTAAAAGAAAAATAAGCACTTTGAAAGCTCTTTCAACCAAAGCAAGAGCTGCTGGGGCTTCAAGTATCCATCTGCAACAGGGAGGAGATGCCAACACGGTGAATAAGGCAAAACCACAGCAGGCAGAGCAGCCACAGCATTCGCGTGGCTCCAGCTGAAATCTCTGCCTGCCATCTGGCAAAAATAAGCACAAAAGGAAGAAAAAAATCCCCCAAAACAACCCCCAAACCCTCTTTGCAGAAAGTTCACACCGAACCACTCAAAGACAGCAGAGGTTAGAGTTTGTTCGATCGCTGAAAGATTGCTTCCCTTTCCCGGGTCAGCATCACCTCTTGACCTGCCCTGATTACCTTCCAAAGGAGGTTATCAAGATACAAGACTAACAGAGGATTAAAGGAAACCTAAAATAAAAACAAAACACCCCCCTTTCCCCCCAACCCTGCTCCCCTCCCCCAAGAAAACATCCTTGCTTTGTTAACCTGACAGTTCACTGTAGGTGTTGACACAACCCTCCATCTCCGAGAAGCTTAATGTCAACAAATCAGTGTGTTTGGAGTAGCCCTGTCAATGCGATTTACATTAACTTGTCTAACAAGAAATAAAAACAACAAGCAGCCATCAAAGACAAAAGGCTTTTTCAGTCATTCTTTTAAAAGTATTACACTGGAAATGTTCATTTTTGGAGGCCCTTTACTTGCTGAAAAGCAGAAACCACCTTTTTTTTTTTTTTCTCCTTTTCCTAAAATACTTTTTTTTTCCTCCCTATTTTTTTCCCCTTTAAAAAATAAAAGTATTTTCTTTTAAAGGAGGCCCGAGCATCCCATATTAATAAGATCAGCAGCAGCAGTAACCAACTCTCCCTGGTTAACGCAGGAAGAGGGCAGCCTCAAAGCCAAATGTTAATTATACTTTGATTCCCACCAGCGTTTTATTTCTTTGGAGACATTTGGGGCACTTTGTGGAGCATTTTCAAATTGTGGCTCTAAACCACCATGAAAATTCCATGCAGCAGTGGTATGCACCAAAACCCCATTAACTTCACCATGAACTTCTCCTTGCCCCCCGCCAGCACACGCCGTACCCACCAGCATGCCCTTCACAGATGGGGGCTCAACATCCCGAGGCAAAGCTGCAAAACGCAACTTGATTCCAGGGATTCCTAATATTGAGTGGTTTCCACCAGCTCCCACAATGTCTACTCTGATGCTCTAAAGGAAAAAATAGGGATTGCAATTCCTGCTTGAACACTAGAGAAAGTGGAGACCATGGCACTCCACCAGCCAGGACTAGCTTTGTTCTGGGTTATTCTTCCTGCTTGAGCAGGTGGGCTGGTCCAGATGACCTGGTTGGCTCAGAGAAGTGGTAGATGCCCTATCCTTGGCAGTGCTCAATGCCAGGCTGGGCAGAGCTTGGAGCAACCTGTTTTAGTGGAAGGTGTCCCTGCTCACGGCAGGGTAGATTGGACTAGCTGACCTTTAAAAGTCTCTTCCAACCCAAACCAAGCTAGGATCCTATGGCCTCCAAAGTTGCCTTCCAAATGCCAATCATTCGGAGACTCCCCCCAGTAAACACAGGAAAAATTCCACCTCAAATATCCAAAAAGGGAAACACAAAACCTAAATGCCCAAATCTTGGCTCAGAGTGACCTTTCAGCTCGCTCAGCATCCCTGCTCCTCTTTACCCCGTCTCCAAAACACCGACTTGAGTCAACCGGACCTCTCAAGGCCATTTGACCTGCCTTGCAGCAAGCTGGAGCCTTGACCCCAGAGAGGTTTCCTGCAGACAAGGAGCCCCATCCAAGACAATGGGATTACTCACACCCGTCACGTTAAGGAGCCGCCTGCATTTTTGCAGGCTCAGGACTTTCAGCTCCATTCTATTACAGGACAGCACTTTTTGTTGGTGTAATTTCAGCACAGCAACAGCAGACAAGCCCAGGCCGAGTTTCTTTGATCACCAGGTGAAGGTTTTTCTTGGTGTAATTGCTGTTGTGACAAGAGGCAGGTGAGCAGCTTGGCTCCTGCCACTTAGTCATCTCCTGAGACTGCCACTCTTCCTCTAAAAAACAAGCTCCAACACTAGCAGAATGCTTCTCACTCTTAAAATTGTGCACATTCTACACGAAGGTACCCAATTATCACCTCTGGAAGACAGGGGAATTTTCAAGCCAGCAAAGGACATGAGAACAGAAAGGCATACGGTGTTGCACTGAGTCCATCTCCAGTAACGAGAAGATGCTCCAAGGATGCCCCATCCAAGGATGGTGCACAACTACTTGCTTCCCTTTGTGAGCTACATGCAGTCTGGAAATCTGACATTTTATAGCCAGACCAGGCTGAAAACTCATTTCAAACGGGACAGCATCTTCTTTTAGATCATAAGGCTATGGTGCTAATGATTCGGGCCAGATTCAGATAAGCAGTATAGGAATAGCTCTACCTTGCCACCAGCAATCCAGCATCATCCTCTTATAGATATCATCATTTCTGGAGATAGTTCCTTTCCTTCCTGAACCCCTTTCACTCTTTTCTTTCACCAGTAAAGCTCATCCAGCAGTTTTGGTGCTTTCACAAACATCTCCATCACTTTCCTGTATTGCTCTAGACTGATGTGGGCTTCTCCACACCTTATGTCCTCTCTCATTTAGCAAAGTGCAGGCATTACAATCTGTTTCTATCAAGCCACTGGAAAAAGGCCCTTGAACCCTACAAGAAAGAACCAGCAGAGACACCAAAGGACCTGGGTGCCTTTTAGATGCAGTCTGATTCTTCCTGACTCGCTTTCACACACCATTGCCTGCAAGGGTACATAGGGACCCATCAGCAGTGTTCAGTGACAGCATCTTCAGAGCACTCCTTAAAGGAGGAAACTCAAATACATATAAAAAACCCAGACCTACATCTCCTACAAACCACTGCTCCAGATCTACAGCTTCACAAACCAGACTGCAGTACCTGATTGACTTGCCTCCCCTATCTCCTGAGGCTATCAGGAGGATCAGTGCCCTGCAATGCTTTGAAGATAAGGTGCTACACCACAAATACAAACAGCCTTCCTCTGGGCTGGGTTGTTCCTCATCCAGTTCTGGAAGAAAACAGGCTGCTTCAATCTGCCTTAGTTCTTTTCAGACCAACCAGCTGTCCTTCCCACCTCCAGAACAATTCTGACTCACTCAGAAAGGAAACATTAATAGTTAAGGAAGATAAATCGCTCCAGGTCCATCTCATAAATCACTGTGGGCATCTCTCCCCATCTTCATCTCTCCTGATAGCCGTGCTTCATGCTCTGGTGCAGAGACCAATCTCCCTGTCAAATTCCATTACTTGCTTACATGAGTGGTCCTAGTATGATCTGGAGAGTTGGTCTCCACGTGATGAACATGGAGGTACAGCTCCTTTTTTAGGGAGAAATCCAGCAGTTGAGGAATCCAGCCGTCGCCAAGCACCTCCTGATCCAGAGAGCATCAGCCACACTGTTCAGAGATGTCAAGGGAGGGGACATTCTGGCAACAAACCTGGCCTGAGCAAGAAGATGGATAAAAGCCCTTCCAGCCTCTCTGCACAGGAGCTACACTTTATTTAGCAGTTTGTTCTAGTGATAACAGAGACAAATACGCACCTTCCCCTCACCAACTCTGGCTACAGAGAACCAGGAAAACCTTTTTATTTCTCTCTTGATGGTTTCTCCATCCATAGCAAATAAATCGTCATTTCCATATTGCTACCAAATCTTCCTGATAGAGGCAGCCATATGAGACATGTGGTGATAGGACACGTAGAGACAGGACCAGAGTGAATGGCTTTAACTGCCCGAGGGGAGACTGAGATGAGCTCTTGGGTAGAAGCTCTTCCCTGGGAGGGTGCTGAGCGCTGGCACAGGGTGCCCAGAGAAGCTGTGGCTGCCCCATCCCTGCA